>JANSTP010103340.1:0-23446 GCA_025330745.1 Cladonema radiatum | reverse complement strand
AATAATATTAATAAAAATAATGATAACAACAATAATAATAATAATAATGAATATAGTCAAAATAATAATAACAATAATAATATATAATATAATAATAACAATAATAATATGTACTAAAAAATAATAATGATAAAAATAATAAAACTGTGGGTTATTTTTGGAAAAGGATGTCATTTTCTTTACTTTTACTAATGTTAAAGAAATGGCTTTTCAAGGCTTGTTTGAAACTATTTGCAGATTCTCTATCCTTTAAGGTTTTGCCGAGATCGTTCCAGTAGAATGGTACCAGATAGGAAAGACTACTTTGCCCATAATTAGACCAGCTTCATGCTAAAAACCTCACTTAAAGGAAATTGAATCATCTTTTCAATAATGATTCAATATTTAGACCAGCTTCATGCTTCAAACCTCACCTAAAGGAAATCGAATCATTTTTCCAATGACACTAAAACCAATCTCTGGGAGGCTTGAGTTCATGAAACACAACATGATAAATCTGTACCTATTTTCCTGGCCAAAAATCCCACTCCTAATATGGCTGGGGTAGTAAGATTAATTTGAAAAAAAAAATTGAAATATCATAATTTCCATTTGATTCACAAAGTATGGTCAATTTCAACTCCATCTGAGAGAAATTTACAATTTTTGATATTTAACACTTTCCTAGTTAGCCCTTAGAGAAGCAATACAGGACTATTTTGGGAATGTTAGTCACTTAGGGGGGTAGCTACTTGCCAGCCATAGTAAATCCCCCAAGGCAGCTCTTCGAGAACTCACTTAAAGGAAACTGAATGGTCTTTCTAATAAGACCAAAATCAATCTCTGTGAGGCATGTTAAAACTGCAATTACTTTCCTGGCAAAAAATCACATTTCTGAAAATGTCTAGGGTGGTAAGGGTTAATGGAGAAGATATAGTTTATTCTTTGGTTTGCTCATTATTTTGAACTAGTAACTAGAATGTCTCAAAACATAACCTTACATTACAGAACTTATTGCTACTTGGCATTTCAGTGAATAACTATGAATAATGCGGTTTTCACGAAAGCTTACCAATTTCAATATTCACAATTGCAATATTTGTTTAAAAATCAAATACAAACTCATTGACGAAAAAAAAAAGAACATTTTATTTTTCATTAATTTTTTCAGAGATACAACATTCAAATAATATATTTAGAGCAAGAAACAAAGACTTGTGAAGAATGTAGAAGAACGGATACATTTTTGCTCTTTTTTCCAACCATTCCCATACTCATAGTAGCCTTAATAGCCTTATATAAAATTAAAAATCTATTTAAAAACGCTGTTTAGGAGAGTGTTCCTCAATTTTCTTCTTACCTAACCATTGTAGGGGCCTTTTTCAAGCCAATATAATATTTAAAAAATAACAATTCAAGCATAATGCTGTGAAGAACATTTTTCTAACAGAAGCTCGGCCCTCATCACCTTTTAAAACCTGTCATAAAGTGTTATAACCAATAAATTGTCAAAAAAAAACAAAGTAAATACAAAAACCAAATTTTTGTGCTTTATAAACAAAAGAATTGGAGACAAAATATCTTATGTTAATAGCTAATACAGGTCCTCTTAAAGGTAAGATAACACTTACAAACAAATTACTCTCAAATGAAAGATGTCCTTTAGAGATTTAAAAAATATGCTCTCCTTCAGGAGATATTTACCTTATAAGGTTCCAAAAGAAAAACTGCTGACAAGAAAAAAAAGCATATCTCAGCCTCCATACATTTTTCCATCACAAAACTTTCTGACCCTCTTCTTTTCAAAAACCTATCCATAAAATCATAGTCACAAGATATTGATAGTCTAGACCATTCCCATTGTTTTATCGTATTTTTGTTTTTGAACTTGAAATCACTACCCACAGCCCACCCAACCTGCACACAGTTTCGTGAAATGCTATGAGATGACTGTGTTTAAGCAGCTAAGGTAGAAAACTTTGTGTTATTTTTGGCATTATTTTGGCCAGTATATTATAATTTTTGAAGAGGATGTACTGTAAGATCAAAGTATTCACCATACTAAAGCAGTATGTATGCTTTCACTTGATTTTTTTTGCCAAATACAGCTTCTGATGTTGAAGCTGTGAGTGTGCTCAGTATGGAATTTTCAGGGGACACTGTATTGAAGTATCACTCGATGCTGCTCTTAGTTTTCATAAATTGTTTCTCTTAAAAACTTAGCAATTGGCTTGAACAGAAGCATTCTTGTCCTAAATACATGCAACATGACAATTTTGGACAGCTAGCTTCAGCCAACACAGCTTTTTCCAGCTCTTTGTCCCACTGATACTGTAAGTGTGGATGATAAGGAAATCTGGCTCTTTTCTTTTGTTCATCATTTTACTGAGTCTAGTAAACTATCTTAACAGTAAATCTGTCACAACATGCAACACTTTTCAACGTATACAGTGTGCAATGAACTGTAAGATGATATTTTGGTATATTTTGGCTTCGAACTGCAATATTTTTGTTATCAGCGGATGTCTATGATGCCACAAGCCAACAAAATCAAAACTGTGTCTCTGTATTTGATACCTCTGCTCTTAGTTTAGCAGAAAAGAAATAGTCTCAAAGAAAGAACAAGCCTTATTTTGGCTTACAATCTTCAGCTGATGACCCCCTGACGATACAAAATCTTTGGAATAGCAAGCAGACTTTTCATTATTTAGGTGCAATAAAATAAACCTGGCATTATAATTATTAATTGTTGATAATCTTTATTTTGGTTTTTCTTTGCATTACTTCAAAAGTTATTTTTCCAAGCAACCAAAGCTACCCGCATAAAAAATCAAATGAAAATATACATTCTTTTTCTTTTTTTGGGATGAAATCAAGCCAGATTAGAGAATAGTACAGTATATAATTTTATTTTTAATTAAAAGGTATTGATTTGAAAAAATTTCTCATTTTTGTCTTTTTTGTCTTTTATTATTTAC
Organism: Cladonema radiatum; assembly: GCA_025330745.1. Lineage (NCBI taxonomy): Eukaryota > Metazoa > Cnidaria > Hydrozoa > Anthoathecata > Cladonematidae > Cladonema > Cladonema radiatum. The sequence goes on along the minus strand of JANSTP010103340.1, from coordinate 20,489 downwards.
TTTAAAGGAAGAAAATGTTTGTGGAAGAACCTTTTGCTGTTTTGGCGGTTTCGGCTCGAATCGCAAAGGTTTATTCCAGAGTATTATGCCAAATATTACTGAACTGCAAATGTTTTTCCTGCAAATATTCATAAATATACTAGCCGTAATAATTATCTAGAAGAAATAATAATGCATCCACTATTTCAATCTGGACACTTGCTTGAATCATTACTGATAAAAAAAATATTTCTTGCTTTTTCCACAAAAAAATTCTGAAGTATGTATGGAACTGCAAAAGTTGATTCTCGCAAAAAAGATCAGTTTGAAAAAAAAAACTTTAAATAGATGGTTTTAATTAAGTGAATAACTAAACCAGCGTCCATTTTTAATAACTTTTGTTACAGTAAATATTTTTTGATGAAATTTGGAAGTACAAAATTTATTTTCAAATGAATTTCTTAGAAGTTTTTTGTGGGTCTTGGAAAAAGTTATATTATAACATTTAATGGAACCTTTGTATCACTATTCTGTATAAAGAATTACAAACCAATTTTACAGTGCCTTTCCTCTTATTCCTAAAATGTATAAGGGAAGAAATTTTTCACAGGAAGAAAACTTCACGGATATCACTGTTTTTGCCTAAAACCACCAAATTAAATTCCCACAAAATTTAGCAAATTTTATTTAATGTACTGTAACAAACTTGACAAAAAATGACAACAAATCATTGGAAAATATACACAAATTTTCTCAACAAGTTTTTTTAATGTCAGTCGAGCGCAAAATTTAATTCACTTGAAATTTAAAAACATCTTGAAACTACGAAATTAAATTCTCACAAAAATTTTTCCCTTTAATGTACATTGACCAAATAATGATCAACATGAGAGACAACTTTTATGTCATGCCCAGAAAACTTTGATATAAATATGACATCATAATGAATTAACACGTTGAAAATGTCCTCAGCCAAAAATTGAGTTATGTTTGTGATGTGTCATCAAGTATAGAATTAGGGTTACTGTCTAGTTTTTTTCCCTCCTGAATCCTTTTTGTTGAAAATAATTATTTTCCCATTTTCTGCAAAGTTTCCTAAAAATATTTCAAATTTCTTAAACTTGCCATGTATATTGCATGTATATAGACTCGACTAGATTGAAAATAACCTTAAAAGTCAGAACATATTAGATTTTCATTCTCAAAAAAAGCCATTAAATTGAGATTAATAATTTTTTTGATTTTTTGTTATTTAAAAGGAAACTTCCTTCAAGAAATATTCACAATATCTTTCACAAGCTATAAAATGAATAAAATTTTACCCTTGAGAGTGGAGAACAAGCTTTGAAATTAAATAGCTCAGACATTGTCCGGTAGAAAATACAGCATGTCAGGCAGAAAAGATACTGTATTTGACATGTTTTCTAGTACAGCTTCCCATAGAAAAATGGAGAGTTCACAACTGGCCTAATGTCTGGTGAGGTGAAAAAATTATTTCAGGGTCTGGACAATAAGAACCCGCACAAAATATTTTAGGGTTACAGATATATGCTTTACATTGGTGATACAATATTATAAACCTTCAATATTTTGATGGGATATTAGCAAAAGTAATCTTTATACATTTTTTTCTCATAGACAGATAATTTGATTAATTTCAATAAATATGAGTATTTAATTCTTCTTTCAAAAGTTATTTAAAGTGTTTACAGAAATGTTTTTCAAAAATTAAAGCTTGCGTAGGGTTTTTGTATATTTTGTAGACTTTGGTAAAAAAGTTAATATCACAGGCAGGGGATCTGTTAGCCATTATAGTATATATTAATCACTGTACCATGAAAGCTTCCTTCTTTTCAATCTCTGTCTGTCTGCTGAGCTCTAGCTAGAAGTTCTAATGATCAATCTGCTATGTTCTTCACGGTCTAATTTTACACCTTTGGACTTCTACAGAAAATGGGTATATGTTGCTTAGATTTAACTATTGCCCGTCTTTGTAGCTAATGTATGTAGCTGGCTGATTATTTAAGATTTCTAAATCACCTAAATTCCTAGATCTCAGAATAACTAGCTATTCATAGCTAGATCTGGTAGATTATTTTATAGCTAGCTATATAGCTATTTATGATATCCCTAGCAGATCCTTCTGAATTGCTAAATTAAACCACAGCAAATATGAAGACACAGCTATGTCAATAGACATAAACAACCACAAATATACCTATATAATCATAATAATTTCTCGTCTTTCGACCTTCATGCCTGCATGAGTACAACTTGTAGCTATCTTAGAACTAGCTTACTTAGGCAAGCATATAGCTAGCTACAGTATTCTTGTCTCATTATTTAATCTTAAATTAAATTTTAAAATCTTAAATTTTAAATATCTTAGGTTATAATAGTGCTATCGAATTAAAAACTTTCATATAGATAGCAGACATGTATTACACCTCTTCTGCAATAAATGTTTTGATAAATAAGCTTTGGGTCTCTAGTCTCAGGCCCCTTTTGAATATCATTATGTCCTTGATTTAGAGCTTTTGAAAACATCTTTTAAAACTATTTTTGATTTTTTTAAGTTCTTTGAAAGATTCCAAACTCAAAAAAAGAATTCATTCCTTGAAAAAAAGCTTTATTGGGTAGATATCGAGCCTGACCCTAAAACAAAAAAGGACCTGGAACTAGTGAAAAAAATTATTTTTGAAAATGTTTTTGTAATTAAATTGTCCTTACATGTGCAAATTGTATATAAATTTTCATGCATGGAATTGTATTAAAACTTGAGATATTCAATTGGAATTAAGATGAAATCTTTCTCCTCTTTCATTTGAACCCAACTTATATTGTCACCTTGGAATCCCTTTAATGAATCCTGTTTAAAGACCACTTTTTTGTCAAATACTTTATTAGCAAGTGATGATATATTAATTTATGATTATTGTTTGTGCTTTGCATACTATATTCCAACAAAGCACTTTTACAACTTATGACAGGATTTGTTTGCAGCCATTTTTATCTATCCTGTTGTAGCCAGCCTTGCTCTGTCCCCAGCTCGATTTTGCAGTAATGCGCATGTCTACTATTTTTCGCATTTTTTCCAGTTTATATTTTCCATGCTCTTCCTCTTCTTCTTCAGGATCTATATTTTGGCTGAGGTAAATATTTATCATTTAATTATATTTTTCTGTAATTTTTTTTGTGTTTAAGTTCTATTTAAATGAATAACTGCATCTTCTTTTTAGTAATTTTGTTTTGGATCCGTCAATAAACTGCTGACTAATACCTCGCCTCATTCCCCTCATGCTACATGCATACCTTCATGAATGTTCACATAAAAATAAAAGTATTGTTGTTTCAAATGACCATTTGCAAAACTTTGACAAACATTACCCTAACCATTCAGGAGAAATGTGCATATAAACTTTTTATAGCTTTTATATTAGCTTTTAGTAGCACTTGCCAAGGAAAGATGTTTTTTTTGATAAAATAGCACATGCATTTTGATCAACTATTATAACAGATTTGAAGTAGATCTGAAATGTTTTAACCTTCTGCTAATGTCTTTGAGCAAAGTTTTATGATTCATTACACATACGTTTACTTATTAAGATATAATTTTCAGTACTGCTTATGATACAGCTTCAGTAAAACTTGGTAATATAAACATGTCGACTCAAAATACCTTTGAAATAGAACAAAAACTTTTTGGTAACAATGCCTTTTATGAATTCATATTAGAATAGCTTCTATTTGAGGTAATATTCCAAAATTGCTATTTTGAATCGTTTTAACTATCTCAAGTGCAAGTCTTGCAGCCTCATATAGGAAAAAAAGTTATTTCCTATTCACTAATAACAAAAAAAAAAAAAAAAAAAAAATTCCTAACATTTTCTTGAAAAATAATGCATCTTTGACAATAAGTATGAAAGAGAATATTTTATTTATTACACAAAGAGAAATATCTTAATTGAAATGAAATCTTATTAATATTCTCGAGAAAAGATGAAACAAAAGATTTTAACAAAGATTTTTTCAAAGATCTCTTTCATGTCTGATTTCTAACAAAAACAACCAAAATAAGAGACAGTTCTCAGAAGAACCTTAGAAAAGTAATGATTTTGTCATGCTGATATATACTTTTTAAAAATTGTCATATTTGTCAGGCCACTAGGCACTACCTTGGCAAAGGAGACAAATAATTGACCAAAAATATTAAAAAGTATGCTGGGTTTATCGTGCCATGTTTCGTTAGTAAAAAACAACTGTGGGTCATGTTATCAGATTTTCTGGAAATTGCCATATCTTTTTAAAATTGATTTTCCCTGTGAATACCTTGGGCCAAAGGTCTGCTCAATATTGAATATATTATTCTTTTTCAGCTTTATCAGCCTTTAAACCAATACAGATTCAGTACAATGTGAAAATTACTGCTTTCCACACATTAGTAGCAAGCTTCTCTCATAGCAATTACATCCTGTTTTTTATAAAACACTTTTGATTCTGGAAACATTAGTTGCGTAAAGTTTGCAATATTGTTAAAGGGATCCTACACTATTTTTTAAAAATTAGTATATCAATCTCATACCTTTCACTAACTGGAAAATAAAATCCAAGTTCTCTGAACCACTCTCCAGATGTCATAAAACAAAAAAATGAATCATGATTTTCACACTAAAAGTCTCTACACCACCTCCACTACCGATGCAAATTTTTTTGGAAATGGGAAAACACACGTGATTAACAAATATATGTTGTCACGTCATGTAGTGTGATTGATTTCAAGCAATGGAGCTTTATACTGAATTTCAAAGTAGCTTGTTATTTCTAAAGATAAAGTGATAAAAATAATAACTTTACTTCACAACTCTTATTGGGAATTGTCCCAAGATATTCAAATTAGATATGAAACTATTCCATTGAAATGGGCTCATGAAAGTTCATAATAAATAATAACTACTCAATATGCATTTTACTTCCCTCCGGATGCATGTATGTCAGTGGGTGCGAGAGAGTCTGCTAAATTGCGTGGGTTGCGTGGTAGCGTGGGTGGCGTGGGTGCGTGGGTTGATAAGTTACGTGGGTGCGTGGGTTCATGGGATTAATTTTTGGCGTGGGTCAAAATTAAGTGTGGGTCATTCTCAAGTTGGCGTGGGTCTAAATTGAGCGTGGGTTCGTGGGTGTATGGGTGAAAAAATTTTTGGCATGGGTCAAATTTTCAGCGTGGGTTATATTTTTGGCGTGGGTCAAATTTTCGGCGTGGGTCATATTTTTGGCGAGGGTTATATTTTCGGTGAGGATTTAGACTACAAATCTCTCTTGCTTTTCTCTCGATGTACTTTCCTATACGGTATACTTATGATATATTCGTCTTGAATCTATATCTGTCGCCACTGATGTACATACTCGGTGTTAATATTTTAAAAATGCAGTGAGATTTTATTTTAAGGATTGTATGTTGAGCGTGTGTCAACTTTTAGGAGTGGGTTAGTTTCAAGGTTAGTTTTGATTAGGAGTTGGATCATAAACCAAAAAGTTTTTATTTTGGGTATGTTTTTGGAATTTCTCTATTTGGGTGGGTTAAATAATTGGGTAGAATTTTCGATGCACAAGTGTTTTGAGGGTTGAGTTATAAGCACCAAATGCTACAAAAGGAATGAATTATTTTAGGTTTTCTGACTGAAATTTAAGTACTTAAAGAAAATCATAGAACACCAGCTTTAAAAGTCTGAAACCAGCAAAAGTAATTCAATGCGTTATTTCTACACTATCTACAGAGGGCTCTTTAAAAGGGTCCATTTACCATGATTACCGGCTCTGCTGGCTTTTGTTGATGACACTACATGAAATATTGCAATGCTAGTATCTTATTCGTTGCAATACAAGCCCAAACAATCATTATATACTCAGATCAAAATAAGTGAAATGAAAAATGACTTAAAATCAAATTCCTTCTAAGGGCAGAAACTTTCGCCGTCAATATCCTTCCGCCTTTTAAAAAATACATTAAATATTTAAAAAAACTTCGGCGTGTGAAAATTTTTTAACAAAATTTGTAGTAGACTAGCATTTTCAGTATTTTAAAAATGAAGTTCCCATTCTCGCGAAAAAACATTTTTGAACTGGAAAAATCTAAAAAAAGAAAAGAAAATAAAAGTTAATAACGCAATTGAAAATGTATAAAACATATAAGTTTAGAAGGATGCGAGTAATAGCTACTATCATGGACAAAAATATTTGGAATTCAGAGTGAAATTGAGCAGTTTTCAGATTTTGACTTTCCATTTGTCATGCCATTTTTCAGTAACGAAATCGCTGAAAGGCAATTTTGGTGATTCCCCTTTGTAGCCACCCTAAAGGGCTACAAAAACAGCCAAGAAGGGAGCTGGGTGGTTTTCACCCAAGAGCCCAAGAGCCCAAGGCTCAAGGCTCATATAGATAAATCGCGCAGTAAATTGCTGCCTTGGCAAGTAAAAATATTTCTTTTCAATTATCGCTTGTGGTGCAGAGTTATGCTGAAAAATCTCTATTTTGAGGATGTTATGGGAAAAATTTTTGATAATGTAATTCACAGAATTTGATGAGATTTACGAGTAAAAGAAGATCAAGTCGCCTTCTTCTGTATTTTATAAATATGCAAAGCGAAAAGAATTCCCATACATAATTTTTAAATAATAGAGCAAACAGGCTCAAAGTGAGTGTTGTTGATCCTTATAAAAAACCTGTACTGGTACAGTAGGACGAAACCGAAATAAGTATATACCAAACAATTATAAAAACAGACGATATAGGCGAAAAATAAGAATAGTGTGAATGAGAATTTAAAATATTATCTCTGTTTCTTTCGATACACAAATGCACAAAGAAGGTTTTTTCTGTTTCGGCTTGTAAGTGAAGCAATATTGGGTGAATCTGCGGGACCCAGCAATATTTGTGTCAATGAAAGTGCTGATGAAAACTCGCAAAATGATATAAGCACCCTCGAAAATCATGGTGACGATTCTCAGTTTGTAGAAATAATACCACAGTCTTCTTCCATTAGTTGCCAAACAGATATTACCTTTCCTGTCTTTTCGAATGAAGTTCCTAGTAAGAGCGTTTCAAACTCAACTCCAACATTGGGGTTAATGCGTGATAAAAAACCTCCTTGTAAAGGCTTTGCCTGCCAAACTAAACCAAATCAGATTAATGCAAAGAAAAACAGTAATAGCAAGCTGCTTCAGTTCCCCACCCCCAAAAAAAGGACAAAGAAGTTTAAGAAAAAAAGGAAAAAATGCATGCCTTCATCGGTAAGATTTCTAATGTTTTTAGAAATGAGTTAAGTTTTATCTGTTGAATTTGAACCGGGAATTGAACTTTCCAAGTTGCGATTTGCTAAGGTTTCCAGTTTTCTCAAAAACCCTGGATTTTTGGGAAAAATGTGTTTTTTGGGACTCCGGAGAATGGACTAGATCTAGTCTAATGTTCCTTAACCCTATCAGGACCTGGCTTTTTTTGACTTCTCAGGAAGGGGGGGGGGGTATTAAGCTCCCCTGAATATCTCCGGTTCTAGAATGTCTTTTAGAAAGATCTTTTACAGATTGTAAGTCCAACTTATAAGGAACAAAATGAGCCCAAAATGGGTTGATGAAGTCATCGCAAAGTGGTGACGTCATCGTTTCAATCAAAAAATATCCTAAAATATCCTTGATCTTTTATAAAATTAGAATGAAAAATACTTTTTTCATGCAGTTTTCATCAAAATGCCACATTTTTGATCTAGTTTCATATATCTTCCGGTTTTTGGATAAATCATGCTGTGGTTTTTGGTTTAGTGGCATTTGTCCGGAAAAACTTTTCTGATGAGCGTCTGAAAATCGGTCGCCATGGCCGCCATCTGGCATTCGTTTGAAAAATTTTTTCACTGAAATGTTCGTAATAAATTTTTATTAAAAGTCACCAAAAATTACACCTTCAAGTATAATAGGAGAGGAGCGGTTTTCAGAAAACTAGTAGGGAAGGGGGGGCGGAATCCCTCCCCCCAGTCCAGATAGGGTTAAATATTAATTTATGCTCACAGCAGTATTCCAAGCTTTTAGAAGATGAGCCTAGATTTGAGATAAACATTTATATTGCAAATGTTTTTCAATAAACGCATCAGAACAAAATATATGTGAATTAACTTTGATGCGCTGTGAGTAAAAAGTCTGTCTATTTACGCATTTTTATGAAAAAAATCCCGTATCGAACTTGTAGCAATTCTTGTTATTCTACCACTAAACCCAAAACTGAACTGTTATTCTTTGTACATCTTTCTTATCTTACTTTACAAGATTACTTTTCTCAAATTCATTTTAGCTCAGAGAACAATACAAAGAGGAATGTTGCAATGATAATGAAGCCATGGAGAGTGTTTTGACTGAATTGGTAGATCTAGTTGTGTCTATGGAGACTGGTGACGAGAGGAGTATTGATGGGAGTATTGTGGTTGAGAATGACGAGGGAGATATGTATTGCGTTCCAACAAAATTGTTTGATCAAGTTGTTAGCAATGCAACTGGTGTTAGCGGTAGTAATGAGTTGATTTGTGGTGAAGTAAGTTCTCCAATGGAAGGTTTCGATATGAAAAAGGAGGTTGGTATTGTAAGTAATGCAATATCAAGTGTCGTAAAAAATTTAGTTGATAGTGTTGTAAAAAGATCTACAGGTTACTTTTGTGATAGTTCGACGAATTGCTTTGTAAATACTTCAATGGACACAGATGTCAATGTTTTTACCAGTGCAGATGTAAATAGTTCAATGGGTGCAGATGTAAATAGTTCAATTGGTGTGGGTGTAAATAATGGGCACAGATGTAAATATTTCAATGAGTGTTGATGTAAATAGTTCAATGGGTGTTGATGTAAATAGTTCGATGGGTATTTGTGTAAATAGTTTAATGGATTGCCAAAGTAATTTGTTGGACTGTTTTAGTGAGAGAGATGATGGGAACAGTGTAATGGATGTTAGTGGTGTCAAGCAAGATGGCGACTCAAACGATTCGATCAGTAAAGATATGGTTGTTGCGAGGGATGACTTTTTGAAAAATTTGATGCAGGGATGTAATAGGCGTAATGATGGAGGGATTAACAGTATGTTAATTTGTTTCCTAGAAGGAGAGAGGGTTCCTGTAAAAAATTTTATCAATATTATAAACGATAGTGTTGCAAAAAATGGACATGATTATGACAGAAATGATGATTGTCATGACGACATTAGTGATGGCAGTTTTGACCTGAATGAAAAAAATAGTGATAAAGATTATGTCCCAGACTACAATGACATTTCTTTTGACAACGACTTATCTAGCGATGACGAAGATATTCCCTTGGAAAAAAAAATTGCAAAAGAATGTTCATTTCTAGTCTATGAAAAACAGTTATATGAACTAATAAAGCATTGTCAAAATTGCGGAGGGTTGGTCGATCACTCAGAAATAGAAGAAATAAAAAACACTGGTTCTATGCTTCATCTACGATTTTCATGTGTCAATAACTGTTACGTAGATTGGAAATCGCAACCTAGTGTCGGTTCATTTAAAGGTGTCAGAAACCTATTCTTATCAGCTGCAGTTGTTTTTACAGGAATTCGTTTTGCAAAATTGGAAAAATTCTTGCAATTACTTAACTTAAAATCAATATCGTCAACAGAGTTTTACGCATGTAAAAAAACAATTATAGCACCTGCTATCTGTAAAAAGTGGAAATCCGAACGTAAACGGAAAATTGCTATGTTGAAAAAAACAGTACAAATGGCGATGGTGATGGCCATTGTGATAGCCCTGGACACTGTGCAAAGTATTGCACATACACTGTAATGGATACTTTTTTGGGGGAAGTAGTTGACACAGTTGTAATGCCAGTAACAAAAGTCCACAATTCCAATGCAATGGAGCCCGTAGCCTTTAAAAAAGTCATTTGAGGATTAATAAAAGATGGTGTAAAAATTGACGTAGTGTCTACTGATAAACATGTTCAAATTCGAAAAATACTGAGAGTAGACCCAGAGTTTAACTTCATTAACCACCAGTATGATCCTTGGCATATAATTAAGGGACTTGTGAAACATTTGAATAAATTTGGGAAGAGCAAGAAAGCCGGCGAATGCTTGCTGGAATGGATTCCGGCAATAGTTAATCATTTTTGGTGGGCTGTATCATCGTCAAATGGCAATTCCGAAATGATGTACGAAAAGTTTGTATCAGTCATGTACCATGCTACCGATCGGCACGAATGGCCAGGTTGTCGATATTTCAAGTGTTGTGCTCATGGCGTTTTAAGTGCCAGAGAGTGGCCTGAGAAAAAATGGCTCATTGAGGCATCTGAAGCACATCAATTTTTAGTAAAGGTACTCTGAAATAAACAAGACATCAGACATTTAAGTGAAGTAGTAGCAACGCTGAATGTAGAGGTGTTTAACAATTTGTTAATGAAGTATTGTCCAAAGCCATACCACTTCGAACTTAGTCACATGGAAACAGGGGCGTACTTAGCAGCCCTGGAGCACAATTTTAATTTGCTTTGTCAGCATGATGTGATAAAACGTGGAGCAGATGCAGGGAAGCTAAAGTACAAAGTTGCGTGGCATACCCTGAAGTTTGTACCCTGAAAGGTAAAGGAAAAAAAACGCTATGACCACCTCCAATTGCTCATGTCAGGGTGCTACAAACGAGCTGCAAATAAATATTTTAGTACCAAAAAAGTCAAGCGCTCAATGATGGCTCCAAAAGAACGTTCAACGAAATGTGAACTTATAGAAAATAATATTAAAATAAAAAGATTCAAAGAAGTTTAAAAGTTAACTTTAGAAAAAACTTATTCAAGTGTTAGAGGAAACAATTTTGTTGACGTTTTGTTTTCTGTATGTTATGAAAATCAATTTAGCATGAGGTTATGATTTTGTTTACTTATATATTCACTAAAAAACTAAAATATTGCACTCAATTCCTACCTGTCTAATTAAGTTTAAGGCATTTGCTTAAAATGAAAAGACTACTTTGTAAATAGACTAGATCTAATCCATTTTCAGAGCTGCAAAAGGCAGTTAGTACAATTTCGGAAAATATTGGGAAAATCGGGAAATTGAATGTCTCGAAACTCGTAACCTGGGAAATTTGGAGATTGTTCTCTTGGAGTGTAGATTTTCCCAGTTCAAATATCAAGGAGGTTAAAATTACTTTCCTCTACGGCGAAATCGAGAAGGACTAGTTTTCTAGTCTTCTTCAGAAATCGGTTAACTTGGATAAAGCAAGGGGTTTGCCATTTCGATTCTGTCTAATTTAACCTCTTAGCCATATTAGACCCAGACAATTTTGAGGTTCAAACCTGCGATTTCACAAGAACTGCTTAGGATCAGGTGATAAAACTCTATACAGTTATAGAAAAAAACTTACTAAATTTTCGAATTTCCCGATAAAACTGTAAGAAATAACATGTTGTTTTTACAGCTCTGAGAAAGGATTATTCTGTTGAAAAAAATTCGACAAAAGTGACAAAATTTTCGCAAAGTGGCTACCTTATCGGGGAAAATAAAACCGGGGAAAAGTGACCAATTTTAGACATTAGTTACTAAATTTACCCCCGACTAATAATTTAACCCGGTTAATTTTATGCCCGGTTTTTTATTCCCCCCGAGAAGGTAATTTCTTTCACATAGCAACATTTTTTACCGACTACTTTTTTTATTCTACAAACTCTCTTTAATGATCTCTTTTTTGCCATTTGTCAATGTTCTATGAATATATTTTTTGTCTGTTGTTTCCATTCCTTTCCCTTTGAAATTTGAATGAGGAAGAAATCTGGAAATTGATTGGCGAAAAATGATCAAAATTTTTTCAAAAAGACAATTTTATTTTCCGACTAAAATTTTTGCCAACTCTTTGCTGACTTTGTCAAAAAGTTTTGCCAACTGAGTTAAGCTTACACAACGTTCAATACGACAACGTAGATTTTCAAAACATCCGTAAGATTGCTTTTCCTTTAGCATTTATGAAATATTTCAAACTCAGACATTTTTTTTGTCAATACTCAATAAGAGGCAGATAAATTGATATTTAAAAAATACTTGTATTTGAAAACAAGCAGTAAGAAGAAAAATATAAGTATAAAAATATTTTTTTCTTCCGGAGTCTGCATTATCTCAGTACTTAGAAAACACACTGTACACTACATGACGTCATCAGCTTTTTATTAATTTGGAGCAGCAACTTTCACTTTCGCTAAAATTTGCATCAGTCACTGGAGAAGCAGCTTAGTGGGAGCCAGCAAAAGTAGCATTTATTTTTTCATTTTATGACTTCTGCAGCTATCTTCAGAAAGTTTAGATATTTTTTTCCATGTTATTAAGAGGTATGCTATTTATATTTAGTTTTTGAAAAATTAGTGTAGGATCCCTTTAAAAAAGTCAAAAAGTTAAGATACAATGAATTTATTTAATTTTTCATACCCTGTACTTGAAATGCAACAGTAAATCCTTCATCACATAACCATGGTCTTGACAAACAATCAGGTCCAAGGAAATCACTTCTTAATCTCTGAGATGGATTAGTCTTCACAAAATTTCTCATATTTCCATAAAGGGAGATATCACTGCCATCATCATTGAAAACATGAAAATACTGGTTATCACCTTCTAATTCTTCACTTGTAAGCCAACGATGTGATGCTGAAATAGAAAAGAAATATGTGAATGGAAAGAAGCGTCTCAGAAAAGATTAATAAAACAAATAATAAAAGTAATATACCCAAAGTGTAATCTTCTCCTTTGACTGACAGTACCAATGATGAAAGAGGTATCCCAAGATCATCCCACTTAAGACAAGAAACTATTACTTCTTTAGTGATAAAAGGTCTGAACGCTATCCAGTCAACTTTCAAATTACCATAGAATAGCTGAAAGAAAGAGCAGAACTAAGAAGAAATTAAGGTAAATAAAAGAAAAGGAAAACTTTGAAGAAAATTCATTCTTTGATGCGATGAAGGTATGAGCAACCGATTATTTGTATTGCATAAAAACAATTTTCCTTGCTATTTAAAACGTTTGTAGATCATCCCTTTTAACACAGGTTTCATTACTAATAAATGGCTGGAACATTGACCATTCAACTCTCTGATTGCCTTAAAAAATCTCAATGGAATATGTTAAGCCTTACTCAAAGAAGTTAAATACGAGGTCAATTCAACTAGAAATTTAATCTTAGCAAAGATAAACTACTGTAGAAGACAATTTTTTAACAAGCCATTTTTTACATTCTGGCAATACACAATATTAATTATTTATCATGATTTTCAACTATCCATTTTAATTTTGCATGCATTTCTTTCAAACTCTATGTTACTTATTCTCACAACAGAAAAAAAAAATCATTTTGGATTTCAAATTACAAGAATACCATATCTAAGCAGCAACATCCCTTCAAAAATGTTTTATAACTCTATTGCTGCAGGATTCCTGAGAATCACTAGAGTCAGTACACACTTTGCTGATCTAAAACATTCAATCTGTGAATTGCTAAGCAGAATGAAGAAGCAAGGGGCATTTCTAGAAAAATGTAGATATCATCTATATAAAGTTATTAAGAGAAACAGAGATCTTTTTCTTAAATAGGACATTGAGCTTCAAAATATTGAAAATATATGTCAATTTTCATTTAATTTTTTATTTTACTTTCATTTTTTTGGCTATTTAACTATTTATTTAATTTATTTATTTTTGTAACGTAAATATCTTTACTGAGAAATACAAGTTTAGAATTACATATAATCTATATCTGTCTTGTCTATGTGTCTGTCTAAAATATTTTAAGTCATATGTGATGTTTGCCTAGTTTTTGATTATTGTTTGTATGTCTTTTCATATATGTCATTTGAATCTGGCGGGTGCAATCAATTGGGCAGTTGGCGCTTCCTGGTCCGGAACACCTGGCAATATAGCTGATGATAATGCTCCTCGTCCAGCTGAGCATTTGATTCGGTCCAGATGATGATAGTGATATATAATTGCTGGGAAGTATTCTGTGTCCAGAGATGAATTACTAGCACATTTAAGAACTTAAATTTTTATTTAAACTAAGTCAATTTACGTAAGCTAGTCTTCATAATTATTTTTTCTATTAATTTTCTATATTTAAATTAATATATATTTATAATAATCATATATTTTTTATTTATTTTATTGTAAGTGTTATATATTTATAAGTGTTATTATTTTATACTGTAATTGAATAAGTCTTTTTTCTATATTGCATGTATATACCATTTGAATCTGGCCGGTGCCATCGATGGAGCAGATAACGCTTACTCGTCCAGAACACCTGGTCATATTACACTGACAATGATGCTCTGAAGCCAGCTGGGTGTTGTTGTTGGCCCAGATTTTGATGATGGTATATATTTTAGGTGGCTTCTTGTCATGATTCTTGTCTTCTTTTTGTTGCTTATTATTTGTTATCGTTGTTGTTTGTTTTTGTTATATCTATTCTAAATATCTTTGAATCTCTCTTTATGTTCCTCCTAACAAATTGCAACATGGTTGCAGACATGGTATGTTGTGTCAGGAAGTTGGTAGTGCTTTTTTCTTAGGTGGCCATAACATACATGCAATTGTTATTATATTAATCAGCTGTTTAATCCGTTGAATTTTCGTCACTGTATGTGCATTATTAGTTACAGTATCTATTATACCTATATTTCTTTTGTTGGTTCATGTCTTTCCATATATATATGTGACCAATGTGATGTACCAATATTGTCTCTTTCTTATGTTTACTGTGTTTGTGTTATAATTTGAAATATATTGTAAAACATACTATATTTCTTTGTTTATTTATTTAATTATTTTTATTCTTTATGCTACATTTCTGGCACTACAGAATGGGGGAATGGTAATACTGCCTTTAGTGACTGTCTGTTCTTCTTGAGAATACATGCTTTGAGCATGCTTGCTATATATTAGAATAAATAAATGAAATGCTAACTTATGCTAACTTAAATTAATAATTAAATTATTTTTTAAAGTGAAGTTACAATTTGGCAATGAAAAGTAGAATCAATTAAAATAATCGCTTTTAGCCAAACACTGAGCAACATAAGCAACATTACTATTAGCTATCCCTCCACACACATCACAGCAACCAATTTTATTGGCAACTTGTCTATAGGCCAAAAGCACTTGTCTTGAAAAAACTCTTGAATATTTAGCATATTACTTTCAAACTCTAGACGGTTTTTAACCTTTTCACCAGCATCTCCTCAATTATAAACCTTTTTCGTCAGTTATTGCTACTGTTCAACAGTTTAGTATGTGCTTGACTGTGTTTAGTGGACGTGTCACTTGCTAACTCATTTTTCTGGCTCGAAGACGGTGCTTCGATGAGAGCACACTCCTTCCAAAACTACGGACAGTTGCTTATAACTCTGGATAGCTCATTTATTTTAAGTGAGAATTTAAGAAAAATAAAAGTAAAAATGCTTGAAATATATCTTATCCCTGTGAAATTACTCATTTAGATAACAACAGCTGAAGCTAAGACTCTTTATCTTTTTCAAAAAGAAAAGCCAGGACCCTTGTTGCCTGATACTGTGCAGATGGAAAAAATACACCTTTGAGATTTTGAAGTATATTTAACCAAGTTGTCTATCAAACTGGAATTTCTTTCTTGCGAATTGGAAACTATGGAAGCTGTTAATGCACAGAAGAGCAAAAGATTGTACAGAAGAGCAAAAGATTTTTGCTTACGGCTGCATACAAGATAAAAATACAAAGTGCCTGGAGATAGATGGTGTACGGAGTTAGGTTATATGCTAGCTTTATTGTTTAGTTAAAGAATCATAAAAAACAAACCAAGCAAACATCTTGAACTAACATTGTACTTGATCAAGTTAAATAAACTCAAAACTGCACATGGTTGAAAGAAAGGTAGGCTGCTATTTAGATTAACATATACAAAATACCAGAACTTGCAAACTGAGTTTGAGTTTATATTTGTCAAAAAAAATAATAAAAATAAATCATTTACAAGAAAAGACATAAGACCAAAGATTAAATATTAACAAGTAGAAAAGCAATATTTTAATTTGTCTAACACTAAAAACTGGTTGACAAACCCTGACTATGTATTATCCTGCCAATAAAACATTTTATAGTGGTTTTTTCTGTAGAGCATCTTCTTTTGGTAGAGTGTCTGTAGTTGAATTCAAGGTGGCTTTATGGGGAATGAGAGTGAGAAGTCAGCATTGTAATAGCATCACCAAGTAACAGCATCGCAGCCGAAGACTACAACATTACAATGTTTGTTGAAAATTACCATAGTTTTATAAAACTTTTCGATTTTCATTAAAATTACAGTTATTGAAACACTAAAATATGACTTTTAAAGCAAACGTTATAGTGCGTACTCTTAAGAAAGGTATTTCTTTGAGGCCAGATTTAAAGAAAATAAGAAAAAAGGTGACATGCTAACTGCTAACATGCCAGAACGTTAATTTAGGGGATATTAATAAATATCTAGGACCAGGCGCATGATTCTCAAAAAGGGGACAAATAAAAAACAAAATGAACTATGTGGGAAAAGGGCCAGCTTGGAGAGAGCCATGATATTTTGATATTGGTTATCAGCCAGCAAATCAAACTATATCAGGAAATGATATGTCTCTTAAACAATGCATAGTGTAAACTAAGAAGCAGTAATTACTTCTATTGCCTAACTATTTATATAGGTTTAGAATGATTACCCTGGAAATTAGTAATCAGGCACTATAAATATTCCCAAACAGAAAAAAATAAGATATTTCATCACAAGAAAAAAATAGTGATGTTTAATCACTTTTTGACAAATCAACATCATACTTGGAAACTATGTGTACTATAACTACAAACAGCAGGCTGTATCCGCTTATTTGACTAGCTAAGTTAGTAGGACACCATGCAACATACAGTGTGAACAAATGATAAGAATAATCAAATTTTATCACAAAATACCAAAAAAAAAAAAAAATAAATAATTTAAGGATAAGGTATTAAATGATATTCAGAAGTGTTAGTAATACTTTTGATTACTTTCAAGTATTTGCTGTATCAGGACCTCCATTAGCAATGAATTTCTAATTGCTAAATTACGAATAGAGGCCAAGAGTGAATATGTTGTTTTACACACGCTTAATTCAACTTCCAGGAATTATAATCAATATAAAATCAATAAAAAAAAACAAACATAATAAACGCAAGCAAAAAGACTAAAAATATTGCCCAAAACTGTTATACCGTAGTATTGTGCTCAGATGGATTATCTTTGTAATAAGTTTCGTCTCCAGATTTTGACTTGTATTTTATGCAAAATTCTTCTAAAACATCAGCTCTGTGAAATTTTATTCCAGATACTCTAAACAGGTTTGTTAACTTGACAGAAAGTTCATTTTGTGTTCTTGGATCAGGTAATGATTGGATGTGGAGCACATTATGGACTGAAAAACAGAAAAAAATCTTGTTAATTTGTGAATTGACCCTGACAATCAATCTTATTATGATGTATCTAACATTGACACACGGAACAGGAGTTGCTGAAGTCTGAAAAAGGCATGATATACAAACATTTTCCACTAACCAGAAATGGAGTCAGAATTTCAGCTCCTTTTCTAGAAATTTTGCTTGGAAAGTTTTATGTCTTTTGTTTTGCTAATGGTTTAAAGGTTCAAGCAGTTCAGCTATTAAAACCTGTATAATGTTATTTCTTGTTATCGTACTTTCAAAACAATTGACATGGCTATAACAACTTATTTGCCTCATTTCTTGTTTTTCCCCTTCTTATGTGACTTGAATACTTTTATCAGAATGGTTATGAAAATTTATGTGATGCTTTGTAATAACGCTTTGTAATTTTAAAAATTCATGTTAAAGAATCAAACCTTCAAACCAAGAATGTCAAAGTTATCACAGTTTTCAAAACACTTATTTCTTGTATAATGAGATAGTTTATCACTTGCATTACTTCTTGACGTTTGCTTTGTTCACAATGCTCATATTTAGAATGTTTATGATTTACACAACTTTAAAAATGCTAATACCTTTTCTTCTTGCTCTACATGAAGTAAAAGATTAGCAACATTCTTATCTTTATACACAAAAAGAACACATTGGAAAGTCCAAAATAATTAACAATATCTAAAAAAATATCTTAGAGAAAAGGGCGTAAGTATGAATTGTTGAAAATCTTTTGTCACAGATTATTTTTGATTACTTTCATATTTTTATTTCTTTCATGCCACAACATTCAACTCCTAGTTATATAGTGTGCATACTTTTTCAATACAAAGGTTTCATTTCATTACTCTTTGCATTACAATTAAAAATGTCAACACTTGTCTTAAATAAGCTTGTAAATTGATTTTCTTGATTTTTTTGCTTATATTTCCATTTCTTTTTAAATGAAACTCTAAGAAATATAACTTAAAATTTTCCTTGAGGAGGCGTTTTTTTAATGCAATTCGATAAAAGCTCATTCATTTATCAACAAAAAGGAAGCCACCCTATAGCTTACAAAATAGAGAAAGAAAGAGTAAGTTTGAAAGCTTGTGAATAAAAAAGATACCCCGAAATTGGAAATTGACTCAAGTTAAAATAAAATTTCACAAATGAAGATTTGCACAAAGGTAGTAATTATTAACGAAAATTAAACTGCAATACAATTTTCTAAAAATAAATTTTACTTCAATATTGTCAGGCCCCTTTTTTTTTTTTTTTTTTGGGGGGGGGGGTGGGTTGGGCTTAGGAGATGTTGTTGGGTAGCGCAGATGCAATATCTACCCAACAAAATTTCTTTCAACAAAAAATGAAGTCTTTCGGGTTAGGTATCTTTTAAAGAAGATTGTAAATATAAAATAATTTTATAAATGTTCTAAGAAAGCTCAAAGTTGACAAGAATTTATGATTGCTAAAAAAGAGCCTGAGACTAGTGATCTAAAGGCTGTTCACAAAAACTTATCTATCCTTATAATCTCTCTTTATAGAAGTTTTTTGTCATAGATAGCTGGTGGGATTTTATTAATCCAAAGTATTAATTATTTAAATTTATATATGAAAATTGCTTATTGGTTATTCGGAAATATTTCATCCACAGTTTGGTGGATATTATTCATTTAATATCAGTGATCCCAATGATTGTGGCGCTTTTATTGTGATATTATAATATGTTGCATGTGACATTCATATTCACTGACATTTGCACATAAAGGTATAATGTGCCATTAATTATTTTTACCTAATAATTGACAGCTAATAACATCTATATGAAGATATTCATCATAAACCATAATTATAACCTGATATATTTAGATTTTATCAGGAATGTAGATGTCTAAATGACATCACAAATTTTAAAACATTTTAAGGAAATTTCCTAAGTGATACATTTTTGAACTAAAATATCTTGAGAATGAAAAGTGGGATTGGGAGGAAATAAAAAGTGATGTTTATCTTTTTTTATGGAGTCTCTTATGAACCCAACTTATATTATCACATCAGAATCCCTTTAAACAACAATATTACAAGACTGATGATATGTACCTTTGGGAAGTGGGTTTGCAACAAATCCACGAAAGTCAATTCTTGAAGTAAAGTTGGGTGGCTTGAACATCATGAATATTTGTATAAAACATGCAACAAATGGTACTTTGAATATATGCTGTAGGTACAGACCTGGCGTTACAAACACCTGAAAACAAATCATAAAATCATGTATAAGTATACTGTTCTACAGAAATTCTGCGCTGTTGAAATGCTGTAAGTATGAGTTTTAAGCATTTTTGTTCGTAATTCCTAAGCTAGGTTTACACTATGATTTCAAATCATAAGTTTCTAACCGTAAAAAAATAACGGTAAGCAATGTAAACACTATAATAATTTTTCAAATTTTTACTCCTTTGCGTCATTAATATTTTTCTACATTCTTTGAAACTTAACCTTTTTAGGTTTTAAGAAAAAATTATGGCTTTTTCTTTCCATTCAAATGGTGAAAAATGAAAGGTTTCTATGGAAACATCGTTATGGTACTTGTATGCTTCAAATGAGTTGCGTCTGCGACAAGTAGAATTATCAGATGACACATTGCCTAGAGTCGACAAAAGTGAAAGTGGTTTAGGCCATGGGTTTACTACTACTAAAACAATTTGATTCAAAAGTATAAAATGATATAAGCAAAGAGCATCTTAACAGACCATGGCGTGAATATAATCCCAATTAAACCTTACTTCTCTCAGGCAAGCAATATTTGGACAATCAATTAGTTTAATGTAGGCGAACATTCATTCATTCATTCATTCATTCATTATGTCATTTGCAAACACTTACTAAAATCTTTTATTTTTATGAATGTTTTTTCTGTTTTTTTTTGGCTTATTCTTTTCACTATATAAAAGTTTGAATTTATTTTTTCTTTCAATTTCTTGGATTCTATGTAAAAATACCCCTCGAAGCAATCCCCCAGTAAATATCCCCTTGGAAATAAT
>JANSTP010103118.1:0-13203 GCA_025330745.1 Cladonema radiatum | reverse complement strand
ATTGCCTCTGCTTAATGGTTAATACATTTGCTTACTTCCTTTTCCTGGAAATAGTAATGGGGCAGAGATATAGTGAATAGAGATTGAACAAATACAAAACACAACGTACTTAAAAAGGACATTAGGCAGAGTCATAAGATGAAGGTATGGGGTTAGGCATAAACATTGAGAAAAGACCAGAGACATAATAGTTGCAAAAGGCAAAGCTAAGATGCGTTAATAAAATGCATTAGCAACTGCATTGGGCCCTTGAGGAGGAAAATGAGCAGCCATTAGGCAATATAAAAAAACACAATAGACATAGGTAAGGCGACTAGCAAATACATAAGGAAAAGTATTAGGCTGAAGTAGTAAGGAAAGCAGAGGCATTGGAAAAAGGCATTTAGCAAAGTGTTTGGTTTTTTAAGAGGCAGCTTATGCACTGGCTATAGGCCTTCGGAAAAGGTATTAGGCAAAGGAAGTAGGCATAGGAATTTGGCATGAGATAAAAGAAAAAGCAGTAAAGGCTTTGGATATTAAGTAAAAGTAATAGGCATTACACGGAGGCAATAGACAAAATCGTTACATCGCCCGCCATTAATATTTTGTATATATGACTTTTCTTCCATTGATTTTTTGACCAAAAGGAATTTTAGTTCTTTTTGAGCTTTGGTTGATGTGTTGCCTCAAATATTAATTACGAATTTTTTTTATCTTTTTTAAAGATATTTTTTAATTGAATCAAATTATAAATCTATTTAACTGGATTATCTTTTATAAATTCATAATACAAATTTTTGTTAACGAAATGCTCAACTACAATCAACGAAAGTGTTTTATGTAAGCGGAACCTTATAATATAATAATATAATGTCAGTTTTGCAAATTATAACTACAAACTATAATAACATAAGTACATTTTAGAAAAATAGTTAAAATACTGAAGATTTAAGTTAGTTATGGCGTTCCATAGATGAGGACATAGAGCTCTCATGTTATGAAACATCGTCTGATAAGAGGATGAGAAGTTTTACAAGCTCCAACACTTCAAAATTAAATATATAGGACACAAAAGCTGTGTTAACCATATTTGGCATGGGAGGGAGGTAACAACTACCCCCACCCCTGGGGGTAGTTATATATTCAATATAGAATATGTTTCATTACATGGAGAGAAAAACGTTTTGATTTTTATAACATTTTCCTAATTTTTTGTATTTTTTGGAAATTAACCAAACAACAGAATTTCAATAACAAACGTATTAAGTGTGTATAGTCTATCTTATTTTACACTTGCCAGTCCGCTATGTTCTTTATCAGTTGTTAAATTTTAGTAACTTTTCAAGATTTCAAGAGCAAATGTCAAATTTCCAAACGGTATATGTACTGCTGATGCCACAGGACAAAAATACCACATTAACGTGAAGACTAACAGTATACACACATTCAAAATACAAATGTGCAAATACAAAAAACAAAAGACACCTGTACACCTGACAAAGACATGTGTACATGCATACAAGAACATTGAATGTCAAGTGTATCATCTACATCTGGACCAAATCAGTCATCCAGCTGGCTGCAGAGCAACATCATCAGCATACAGGTCAGGTGTTCCAGACGAGTAAGCACCTCTGCTCCATCGCTGGCACCCGCCAGACTCCAATAGCACTTGACAAATATAGAATCTACTCTAAGAAACATTACACCTAACTCATCACAAATTCACAATCCAACACTTACACATATACACACAAACACATACACAATGCATATAAATATTTCTGAAACGAAACAATATATACAATAAGATAAACATAAGTACAAGAATTGGCCCGCCAATTTTGTTTACATTTATTTAAATAGAAGTGACACCAGATCATTTTCTATGACTTTATAAGTGCCAAATTTATCAGGATGCTTTTTGTAGGCTTTTATGACCTGCTTCGAAAGTTTTTTGAGACCCCCACCTTGGGATACCATTCATTTTGTTAAAATAGGAGCCTTTGAGACAAAGTCATAAGTCATCAATTAACATTGTATATCTTGCAACTCTAAGAAATTCAGAGAAAAAAGATGAATAAAATATAGAAAAAAGGATATTGCTGTTGAGGTAGGGCATACGAACAATGTGAAAAGGAAGTGAATCTTTTTTATCATATAGTTTGTATACAAATAGTCCATCTTTTATTGTTATATCCAAATCTAAAAACGTAGCATGGGTCCCCTGATGTTCAATATTCAAGACCAGTTTTTTTGGATATATTTTATGGAAGACCTGAGAAAATTTGTTTTGGTCATTTAAGGATAACAGGTCCTCAATAAATCTGCCAATATTCTTAAGCAAAAGTGCAATTGGAGATTTCAATCATATTAAAAAAGTTATAATTTTGATTCATAATAGTAAAGGAAAAGATTTGCCCAAAATGGCGCATATATTTTAATAACGTTTCGTGTAGATAATTCTTTTTGTATGAAATTTTCACTCAGTGTACAAAATTTAATAGACCAATCCCACATTCGATAACACAATGTTTTAAAAACATGGAAACGAGGCGAATAATACTCAAAAACATCACGCTCTCTTCTGTCAGTCTGTCTTCTTCAACATTCTGGCTGTCTGACCGTCTGGTGTTCAACTCTCTCCTTTCTATTGAATTATTATCAGGAAATTAAGTTTTAAAAAGTTATGAAAGCACTCGATAATTTAATGCTCAAAAATAATGACGTAGAAATGGAAGTTGAGGTTATGAATCTAGATGCTTTGCTCGAGAAGATTTCTTCTCTGCAGTTGTGGTCGAAATGTTTGAAGAAGATGCCAGTGCTTACTATAAATGAAATTCATACCCATCGTCAAATTAGTGGAAAAATTGGCTAAAATCCTGTTATGACACCTCTTGAAAAGGGGCGAAAATTAAAAAAAAGAAAATTATATTTCGTCGAGTGACATTTTCACTGCTTATGTAGAAAATTATTTTGCTGCGAAAGGGAAATGCAAGTCCTCTCTGAAAAAGAATGGAGACAAATGCTTTTGTTCATTGACTGTGTTTCGTCGAATGTTTTAGCTGCTTCTTGTTCCTGTCCAGTTGGTAATTCAGGGACATGTAACCATGTAATGGCATTGCTATTAGAACTTTGTGGGTATTCACTTCATCAGTTATATCAGGTACCAAATCTAGCAGAAGAAGATATTGCTGCATGCACAGGTAAGCCGAGACAGTGGGGTATTTCCTCCTTAAAAATAACAGCACTTAAGCGTCCTGTTATGGAAATTATCATAAACAAAACGAAAGACTCGAAAAGTATATGATCGAGATTGGAGAAAAGTGAAGACAAATTTATGTCAAGTTTAAGTTAATTAAAAAGTTTTATGTCAGCAAGAGGTGATTCATCTGGATTTTCCCAATGTGTTCCTGACGAGTTCAATAAATAATCAGCTGTTAATACTTCTTTTGGCAATTTTTATGTTGGTTCACCCCTTACCAATCAATTAAAATCATCATCCGACGATGCCTTTGAACGCAGTGGCGGCACAACCAGGGGGCGAGAAGGGGCCACGCCCCCGAGCGCAGGACATTAAGGGGGCGCCCTCTTCCTTTAAATAACTTAAAAGAAGAGAAAAAACAAGTTCGAACACAGCAACGGGCGCAAAATCCTGTTTTTGCCCCCGGGCGCAATGAAGGTACGTCCCGCCACTGCTTTGAAGTAGTCACAAATATTCTTACAGGCAGACCACCAAGTTATGAAAATGTTAATATGATCTTTCCCATAATACCCACCAAGTTTTTATGTTATCAAAACTGCTTTAGCTCGTTGAGCAGTTCATAGCAATCGTTTTTGAAAACATTATATGTTGATTATGAAAAAGTGTTTGAAACAGAAAAAGAAACTGTGAACAAAGTCAGAGTGCATTGTGGCATAATATTAGAAAGTTTCGATCAATTTCTAGTGTGTGCCATAGGATTTATACTCAGTAGTAGGAACCTAGCGGTACGGGGGCAGCATGCAGCAATGGAAAGATAGTGAAGCGTATAATTATCCGCTATTGAGCATGATCAAGGTAAAAGTGCACACCAACGGTATGATTGCTTTACATCAAGGTGGCTCTTCAATTACGGTTTATCCTAACAAAATGTGTAGATTGCTTCAAGACCTGGGACTTGTGAAAAGACGAGCACTCTTGTTACAAACACAAAAGGTAACACTACCTAGAGTAGATGAAATCAACTATCAGCCGGAAAAAACTTATGCCGAAGACTTATTGGAAGTTATATTGGAACTTCACATTTATTTTGAAAGTTCATCTTGGATACAAAATCCACGATCTGCCATCACAGAATCATTATCATTTCAAAGTTCTTTATTTAAAATGCCACATCTCTGAACAAGCTCTTTGTTTGAAATCGATCCATCATATAAATCACTAATGAATGTTATTGCTCCGTTCGGGGCTATGCCTAAAAGACCTTTGTATGTGACGTGGTGTTTATAATGAGAATATAGAGAACTCTGGGTTGATAATGATGAGGGCTTTTGGCAAAAAATTTCTGTGCAGTCGATAATACATGGAGTCGTAGGATAAGTTTCTTTGAAGGAATTCGGCATGTCTTGAATAATTTGTTCTCTCAAAGGCCATATAGGTATTCGACCAAGAGAAATATAACTAAAATTTGTCCATGTTATCAGATAACGCGATACTGTCCATTTGGAAACATTAAATATCCAGGAAAGATGGTTTATCAAAAACCCATTTTTTAACCAACACATAAACATAAAAAACTGGTTAAGAGAATTTAGTTTGGTTTTGGCTCCAGGTTTTGTAGATTGTGAATAGTTATATTTTGTCGAATCAATGTTTTCGTTTTGATTAGAGTTTATTGTTGAATCTGTAAGACAGTTATTTTCATTATCTTCAATGTTATTATTTATATTAATTGGAATGTTTTTGACTTTTAAAGTTGTAGTTTTTTGGAATCATAATACTTCAAATTTTCACCTTGTGGGTCAGGATCAAGAAACTTGAAAATTTCAAGGAATGTTAAGTTATCTATACCAACAGCATATTTGAAAGCTTCTGGGGTTTTGGAAATATTATCATGATTGAAAATTGTTATTTTTTAAGTATTTGCATAATTCTGATTTTGATTGCTCCCAGACTCTAGGTTTTTTGTTTTTTCTTGGAGTAGTTTTATTTCATTTTAGTGTTCTTCATTTTTTTTTTGATTTCCGCGTTCAGTTTTTCTTTGAGAACCTCTGTTTGGTTAGGGTATGTTTTACATTTTTGACAATCAGCTTTATTTTGCTCTTCTGTAATGCTAATTTCAGCAGTAGGTATAGGATTTTTAACATTAGCATTAGAAACTTGCTGTCGTGGCACAGGTGGTTTACGAGAGGGTTTCGATTAGCTACAGTTTGACGTTTTGGAGCATTGGCAGTGAAAGCATAGGTTATCAGCTTATTTATTTAACTAGAACCGATTTTATTTGAAGCTTCTTGATTGTTTCCGGCATAGTCACAAGATACGGATAGTCTGGAAACTCAGTCACGTGACGCTATGAACTTATTCAATGTAAATTTACTAGTTCCCAAGCCTCCGAATCTGCACAAACATTTGCGAAGGGCAGTGAAGCTTACCGTGTGAATGAGGAAAGTTATCATTATAGTTTGAAATATGGATTCTATATAGTTTACTACTATGTGAAATCATTGTTAGAAATAAGGAAACTTATTATTAGACACCAGGTAACTAAAAAGACATGTGATAATGAAACAAGAATACTGTAGCTAGCTGTATGCTTGCCTTAGCTAGATAAGCTACAAGTTGTACTCATGAAGGTCAGAAGGCGAGAAATTATTATGATTATGTAGGTATATTTGTGGTTGTTTATGTCTGTTGATATAGCTGGGTCTGCATATTTGCTCTGCTTTCCTTTAGTAATGCAGAAGGATCTGCTAGGGAAATCATTATGCATATAGCTATATAGCTATGAAATAATCTGCTATTTTGTGTAGTTGTTGTGAGATCTAGGACTTTAGGTAATTTAGAAATCTTAAATGACTAGCCAGCTACATGCATTAGCTACATAGACAGGCAATGGTTGAATCTAAGTAACATATACTAATTTTTATAGAAATTGAAAGGTGTAAAATTAGACAGTGAAAAGAAAGTATAGCAGATTGAGTATTAGAACTTCTAGCTAGAGCTCAGCCGACAGAGACTGAAAAGAAGGAAGCTTTGATGGTACAGTTAATTAAGATATACACGTTTTTTTTATAAGAAATCAGTTTATAACAAACTAAGTACTGGACATGCCAAAAATTTAGAAACTTTTGGAACTAGCAAAATGTTGCAAATTTCTAATAAGAAACTTTCTTGCTGACATTCACAGTTGAAGTACTTTGAAGGTGGTGATATATGGTAAATAAGGCGCTATTTACGCTTAAAAACAAACAATAAGTGACCGACTTGCTGTTTCTCCGATTAACTCGCTTTTCTTTTAAAACCTAAAAATCTTCATAAGAAATTTCTTGAAGCAAACTTAGACAATAGCTAAGAAACTTTTGGAACTAGGCCTGGTGCTTTGTTTCTTATAAAAAAACGTGTACTATAATAGATAACAGATCCCCTGTGATATTACCATTTTTACCAAAGTCAACAAAACATAAACCCTATGCAAGTTTTGTTTTTTGAAAAAATGTTTTGTAAACACTTAAATAACTCTTGAAAAAAGAATTAAACCCTCATATTTCTTGAAATTAAGCCAATTATCTGTCTACGAGAAAGATTATTTTTGCTAATATCCCATCAAAACATTGAAGGTTTGTAAAATTGCATCGTCGCTGCATGCAATGCATTTTTATGTCTGTATGTACGATAAAACAATGGGAAACGGTCTTTGCTCCGCGTCTGTTTCCAGACTATCCGTATCTTGTGACTATGGTTCCGGAGCAATAAAATAAATGCTAATCCTGATATATTCTGCCTTCTTCTTTCATCTAAAGATAATCGCACTGCCAGTATATTTGGAATCTCAATTTCAAATACTAGTGAAGGTAAAATATTAGGTATAACAATAAGGGAATTAAAATTTGAAATATATATTAGTATTATTTCTAGAAAAGCAGATTTAAAACTCAGTGCTTTGAGTAGAATTTGTAATTACATGATTTTAGATAAAAGGAAACTAATTTTAAACGCATTCGTCACCTCACAATTTAACTATTGTCCCCTAGTATGGATGAGCAATAGTAGGAAACCAAATCACAAGATAAAAAGAGTCCATGAGATAGCTCTAAGGAAAATGATTGATGTTGTTGATGATTAGCAATCACGTTTTGAGCAACTCCTTGCTAAGTGCAAAACTTAAACAATACATGTGAGAAATATTAAGACTCATCTGATAGAAATTTATAAAGTAAGAAATG
Source organism: Cladonema radiatum (assembly GCA_025330745.1). Lineage (NCBI taxonomy): Eukaryota > Metazoa > Cnidaria > Hydrozoa > Anthoathecata > Cladonematidae > Cladonema > Cladonema radiatum. The sequence continues at coordinate 5,799 of JANSTP010103118.1, read as the reverse complement.
AAAATTCTACTCCTTTACCTAAAGACGTTTTTCCTCTATCTGAAAACCATTCACATAATCTAAGAAGCAAACGTGATTTCGCTAGCAGAGCTATTAACAGTGAAAATTATGGCACACACTCTTTGAACGTTTTTGGATCTAAGTTATGGCAAAAATTACCCTTCGAAATAAAGTATGCCAAAATATTTGCAGAATTTAAAAGTAAATTAGTGAAACTCAAAATTGATTGTGAATGCCATTTATGTAAACCGTATGTTACACGAATCGACTTCATTGGCAACTTAAAAGATTAATTGACAGAATCAATTAAATAAGCATAAATAATTAGGTCAACGTGTTATTTCATCAATTATTTTACCTATCTGATATTTGTAAATAGAGTTTCTATTGTCGGCTTTAAATGTTATTTATTTTAAAGTTCATTTAGGATTTTTTTTTATTTTTTTTATTTTATTATGTTAATTTTTATTAGCTATAATGCTATTATAAATTTTTTTCAACTTTAAATAAAGCGTTACTGCCACTACTACTACTACTACTACTACTACTACTACTACTACTTTTACTTTTACTACTACTGCTGCACTAGAAAGAAACGTATTTTTAATTTTGGTGGAAAGAACTGACAGACAATTTTTCACATGTTAGAGTTCTGACTTTCAGATGCATTCTTTCAAAATGATAACATTTAAGTTTCAAAGAGAAATTTTTTGTATTTGAGGCTCAATATCTTCTAGCTAATCAGGGTTTTTCCCGGAATTCATGCTACAAAACAGTTTTTATTTATTCATTTATTTTTTTAAAACTTGACTAAAGGAACAGTTGTATTAATTGGCCTTTGTATTGAAGTTTATTTCCTTTGGAACTTCAAAGAACAACATATTCGTCATATTTTGCGGAGGCAATTTAACTTTCAAAGCAAGCTATTTCTAGTTTTACGAACACTTGTAAATGCAAAAATAAGTATGTTCACGATGTTCTTTTATACGATTGGACGTGTTACGAGCAAACTTTTGATTTTTCCTAGTTTGTGACATTCAGATATATCAAAAATTTGAAGGTGCCAAAATTAATATGATGATGACGTCATAATACATGCTGTTTTGGATCCTATAGGACTAAAAACGTTATTTCAATTTACTCAAAATTTAATCATGTCATACAAAACAGAATGTAATCGTGATTCGAAATCATATAGAAACCATAGCTTGAAGCTCAGTAGATCAAGAGATATAATTGTTTATAACTTTTTGCTGAAGCGGTAGTAATTTAACATTTACGCCCTATTGTTTTGGGTTCAATTTTTACATTAAAAATATTTTCTGCAAAATCAAATTTATAATTTCAATTACAAATTTAAAAAAAGATTCTTACCAAAAATTTTACATGCGAGCAATTTTTTTATTTGCTTTCTCATGCAAAAAATATCCTCTGAAAAATGAAAAAATGAGCATGAAAGGGCGGTTAGCTGATATCTGGAGCATTGTTTTTCAGAATATTTATGGATTTCATTTTCTCGACCGTACAAATGTTGAAAATACATAAAAGTAGAAAAAAAAATAAAAAAAAAATAAATGATGAACCGACAAAACAAATCAATGAAAAAGTAAGTGAATAAAGTATATTTTGTTCTGCTGAAAAGAAGTATTAGGTCTTTACCCCTAACCCTATTTCTCCCAGGCTATTTTTTTATATTCCAGTCACCGGAGAAGGGAATACCTACAGCAATGAAAATTTGTGTATATATAATTCAGCCTTTTTACACAGTGCTGTATCATTGTAACAACGATGATATCATCAAAAAATGATAACGTAACCATTATGTCTATGGTGTCGTGAAAAGCGACTTTTTTATTTTTATTTTTTTATTTATTTATTTATTTATTTATTTTGAGGTTTTCATGTCGCAAAAGAACCAGGGACATTTTTTTTTTCATTTATAGTACTAAAATGTCTATTGTATCACATCACATGCAATGAAAATTTGAAAACCTTCATAGTTTAAAGGGTAACAAACAGTAAACAAGGCTTCAAAACTTTGTTGCTATGCCAGCAGTAGGTAAGTATTGGGCATGGTTTTGTTACCAAAATGTATGTTTTTAAATTTTAGAAAACTTCATAAGGTTCTAGCTCATAAACAAACCATTATGCCTGCGAAATTGCAAAATGCAAAGTAACCTAAAAGAAATTGCGTAAACAGCGAGTTTTTATTTGCCTTCTTTGAGATAAAAAAAAAACTCTCAAGTATATAAATCTTTACCTAGTAGTCTCTCTAAAGTCATCAAGACCAGGGTAACCTGTTCCAATAGTTCTTCTGAAGTACTTTAGAATTCTCTCAACCATTTCCCTTTGGTTAAGATCTTTAATACCAATCAATTACAATAGAGTTTGAAAAGAATATAAAGAGCTATGATTCCGAAATTAAAACTAGAGGCTGCTTTGCAGGTGAACTCTCACGAAAAGTTCCTTAAAAAAGCGTTAACATCTAAAAAAAAGAATTCATGCCAAGTTCAAATAAGTTGCTATTAATTTTTAATACTGTATATATAATGAATATTGTGAACATTTGGTTGCATCATCAAAGCTAACTGATGTTAGAAATTCATAAAAGCAGCATCAGTTAAAGCGTGATTGAAATCGTGAATCATGTCAACATTTTTTTACCCCAAGAATTAGTATTTACAGAGAGGACCATAGGACCATAAAATTGAGGCATACATTTGCTTCCAAATCTTGTAAATTTGAGATGTTTCTGCACTTCAATAGGCTGCATACAGGGATCGCGGCGAGAGTTTTTATCTGGGGTGGGGGGGGGCAAAACGTTTCTTAAAAAATGTCGCCCAATATAGTTGGGCGACGAACAAAATTTTTCTTCTGACAACTCTCTAAACACCTTAAAAAAGCCATGTAATGCAAGAAAATGGTGGTGTTAATAACATTAAATAAAATTATTTTCAGTGGGATATATCTTGGAAGTAAAGTAAATCTAAGAAATAAAAGAGTTTCAATATCAAAATCAAAAAATCTTTTTAACTTGTCACCCTCGTCGCCGCGATCCCTGTCATAGGTCTGAAGTGTTAAAACTACCTTCTTTTGCACAATCAGTGATATAACGTGTGCAATAAATGGGTTCCGTAGTAATAAGTGTGCTTGCGCAACAGCAAAACCAAAACAAAATCTTGGAGGCATAAAAAATGCAGATTGGCAATGGAAAAAAATACGCAAATTAAAATCATTTTAAAAGCAATGGGAAAATTAATTTGACTTCCTAATATGTATCAAACACATTAGGAATAGGATAGCATATTTAGATTTTATACTAAACTACCCTCTGTGTCTGATTTCAGAAACGATGGTTTATATTTTCCCATTACAAGTCTGTATTAGTTTGCCTCCTTAACTTCCCAAAATCTATCACGTGATCAAAATAAATGACGGCATATGGAATTTATATAAACATAAAATTTTTATAAAACTAAGTCACAAAATACAAATTTCCTTCTACAATTTATGAAGCGTGACACTTTTTATGGCTGTGTCATGTGAAGACCTGCTTCTCAATCAAATAGTTTCGAAAATTTTTAAGGCCAATTTAAACGGTTGTTTGCTATGGCAACCGGCCTATGACGTAATTAAAAGGTCCAAAGTTAAAAAAACTTTATAATTTTTTCTGTAATTATCCTCTAGTGACCAAAATTTGTAAACTTATTCCCCAAATGGTTCTAAAGATTTTTAGATTGATGTTGACGGTTGATTGCTATGGCAACGGTGCATAACGTCATCAAAAGATCAATTACTGATTTTTTTATAACTTTACATGTACTTTGCCTTTAGAAACATTGCCTTGGTACACAGAATACCCAAGCCGTTCTGAAGATCTTTAGTCAAATTTTGTCAGTTAGTTGCTATGGCAACGGTCTATGACGATATCAAAATATCAGTTTTTGAAATTTTTTATAACTTTAGCTGTACTTTGCCTTCAGTAACCAAACTTCCTACACATATATTTCAAATATTTTGATTTTTTTTTTTTTTTTCACTTTTTTCAATAAAAAACTTGGTAACAAGTCCAATATTCGAAACGAGGGAGAGGCCAATACGACACTTAATCGTTATGGGACACCTTTTTTGTAGGGGAGGGGTCTATTATTTGCCACTGTTACCATTGAGGAAATTATTGATGTTACAAGTGTATTACCTATAAAAAAAACTGATAACAAGACCAATACTTTGCCTTTGCTGAGCAAATTTAGTAGAACTAAGGTAAAACATGTTTTAGTGGCTCTAGAGCCTTTATTTGGCAGTATAGGATGGCGCAGTGATCTGGGACTGCGTTCGCAGGCCAATAAGACGTTTCAGCACCATGTGACGCTGCGCGCAGCTATCTATATTTTGCTGCGTGCAGCTACGAATCTGTTAAAACGCTTGTGTAGACGTGTAGCAGAAATTTCTCGACTGTTCAGACACAATTTTATCCGATTTCAGCATGAAAAGTTTGGATAATCGAGTCAAGGAAACGTTGCAAGTTACGTCACAAAACAAGCCGAGGATAAACTTACTAAAAAATCTTTTACCTAAAAATATCGGACTCTCTTTTTTTGTAGCTGATCGGGAATTTCATCAACGAAGAAAGTTTCATGGCTGTGTTATGCATGGAAAAATTTATTAGTGATTAAGTTGACATTACCAATGATCTAGCGGAAAATTTTTAACCTTCAACTGAGAAATGAAAAAGCTCTACGCGCTAATATAAATGTATTCCCTATACGAGCTAAGTAGTTATATAATAGACATTTAGCATATGCAAACAAAAATTTTTATTTTTTAATTATCCCTCTTTCCCTCTCGCCCGTAAATTCTTCTCACCGAAGACCTCCATATTTGTTTTGTTGTTCGCAAAAAAAGAATTTTTCGGAATTGCTAAGAGAAGCCTGCGAAATGATGTCAAATAATTACTTTGTATGACTCTTTATCTTTTTTTTGCTCACCATTAAGTCATATATAAAATGACTTAATGGTGAGCAAAAAAAGATAAAGAGTCATACAAAGTAATTATCAGCAAGATTTACTAATAAAAATAACCCCCTGAATTGTTTTCAAGTTTTTTTTTCTAAAATCCAAGGCATGCCTGCAAGTCGCAGTTTTTCATGTAGTGGAACATGGGAGGAAAAGGAAGGTGGCTTTAGCGTTGAATTTTGTGGAATTATGATTGAATTTTTATGGAAATTATAATCAATAAATATGGTTAATTTAAAGTATGGAAAACTGCCATGTTCATGAATAGTTTGTAGTTCTTTTGGCAACTAGCTAGCTAGCTCAGTTTTTGTTTTGGGCGATGGTAGCTACAACCATGCACAAAAATTTTGAGACAATTTTAAGCTTTTTCTGTGAAAATTGGCACCACAAGCCGTAACAAAGTGGATAATTTTTTACTTTCACAGACAGCAATTTATCGCGCGATTTATCAATACAAGCCTTGAGCGTTGGGCTCTTTGGCGAACGGGTGAAAACCGCCCAATGCCCATCTTAGGCGTTTTTGAAGCCCTTGCAAGTGGCGTTACAGGGGAATAACCAAAAATGCCATATGCGAGCTTCGTTGTTGAAAACTGAGCTGTTGAAATTGAAAATTAAGTCTAAAAACAAGCCAAATTTTCAGTTTGTCTCAAATATTTTTGAACCTAATTGTAGCTACTTACTTAATTACCACATTCTGAGTTTATGTTATTTGCTGCTTTGCCAGTGCCGTAGCTACGAAATTTCATCTTGGGGGGGGGGGGGGGGGCCCCTAATTTGGGCCCC
>JANSTP010103007.1:0-13206 GCA_025330745.1 Cladonema radiatum | reverse complement strand
AATCAGTTTTCCTCTATTTGGACTACCCAAAATACCCTTCATTATTATTTTTGTCATAAATAGGACTGCCAAGAAAAAAGCCAACATTTTAACACTGTTAACGATTACTCCTTCTTTAAAAACCAGATATTTTGCTTTTAAGAAAAAATCTTTGGGGATACGAAGTAGTTGCACCCCATATTTTTTTTAGAAAATGGCACTTCCATATAGTTGTTAACATCAATAAAAGGTTTTCTAGTGTAGGTTTTTTCCTCTTTATTGTCCAAACAGCAGCCAGCAGAATTATGATGGAGAAATTACTAAAATGGGAAAGTGTATAATAAACTGTAACTATAATCTACTACAAAATGGTTATCGGCACTTCCAGATTAAAAGGATATACCAATAGCTAACTGGATAATAAAATCATTTGGCAATTTTTTAGTAGGAAAAAGTGAAAAGCGAAAGCAGCAAAGCTTGTTGACTTACCACAAAATTGGATGTGTGCTGTATAAAAGCTTAACTTTTTGTATATTTTCCCACAAAAAGCACGGCAATGTATTTTAGCTTCTGATTAGGGAGCTACAACAACGAGTGTTTATGTCTTCTTCGCTAACAAATCTTGGAACTGGAATTTTGCTGATTGGTTTCTGCCTTAAATCTTCAGCACCACATATTTCCTCGAGATCTTCACATGTGATATCATCTGGTATCTCAATTTCAATGTTTTCAAACCTAGATGGCTCGATCGATGACATTTCTTCATCTCCATGTAAATAAGGAAAGTCAACTTCTTCCAACATTGACATTCCGCACACATTCTTCAAGGGTTGTATTTTGAATTAAGGTCTAAAATTTAGTACACTGTTTAGTTTTGATGATATCTACCATTGGTGATAAATTCATGAACAACTCAGAGGGTGGATTAAATGCCTGTCCCCTTCTTGCAAGAATGACGCATTTGTGAAAGCTTCTAAAATCTCTATTAACTGTTGTGAATGATGCTGATTCTTTTTGCAATAAGGAAATTCAAACCTAACAGTTTAAACAAGAAAACTCTCAAACATTCATCAAGGAATAGTTAGGTCATCAGCTGCATCATCAAATGTATTAAATACCGACTTAATAAACACTTTTTGGGTAGCCAGCCGCCTTAGGACATTTTTAAAAAATTTTGATTTTTTCATTCTGGAAGTCAAAGCTTATGCGTTTCGTTTTCTTGTTGAAATTACTGCCACATGCAAAGAGTCATTTTTTCAGTTCCACATCGTATCATCAAAGTAAATTAGAAAATTACTGTTAGTGAAACTGACTGCTTGTCTGCAATGTAATTCAGAAAAATTAAATTTGGCTCACTCAGGAAAACAAAGTTCAATAAATATGAGACACAACCACAATTGAGCTATCACTGTAAATGGCTAACGACTAACCGTAATATGTTTTGTAAATTTCAACTTTTGAAATAATCTACTCAAAACATTCCAGAAAATATAATTGGTTACCACAACAAAATGCTACATCACGCCCATTTATAGTTGCAAAAAGTAAAAGGTAGATGCTGGTTTTACCAAAATGTAAAGCATCCAATATGAGACGCTTAAGAACACTCATGGTCAAAGAGCTGAATGCATATATTCTAATCCCAGATTGAAAAATTTGTGGCACAGTTCAAATATGTAACGAAGAAGATAAGGTACTAAAGTTTGATAGCGGATTAATTTCAAAAGAACACTCCTTCCCAGACGATATTTTTAAGTATATTTGGGGAAACGTGACTGAATTTGCTAAACAGAAGAAGTGGCATAAGGCCATTTGTTTCCCTTGTCCATTAACAAGCAGGGCGCGAAATAACGGCCGGACATCGTACATGTCCTCGCATTTTTTTAGCTTGTCATCTCATTTTGGTTTCTATTTTAACTGTTGTCAGGACATTGTCCTCCCAAAAATTAATTTTAAAACTTCAATCGAAAAAAAATTAAAAGAGAGAGAGAAAAAAAATTAATAAACAAATCTTGGCACTTAACATAAAGAAACATGTAAAATAATATTCCATGTCTGCTGACTCTTGCGCGAATCTTCAATTGAATACTCGTGCTATAAAATGTGAAAAAATAATCTTATTTCTTTCAAAATAAAAAAAAATGGTTATTCACTTTATCAGAAAAAAAGCATGTTTGTTATTCGAACATTATAAACGTTACACAAACTTAATAATATCAAGTTCTCATAATAATAAAAACATCACTCTTATAATATAAGTTATAATATAACACTCTTATCATAGAGATATTATCATCCGCAATAAGAGTTTTACATAAAATAAAATAATTGCGCTTAAAAAATGCAATGTCTTCTTCTCAGGAAAATCGAATGCGAAAAAAAAACTAACTTTCCAGTAAACGCGTTGCTTCATTAACAGCAATGCAAAGCTGGCAAAGAGACCATCCCTGGCTGATTGTAGAAATCGATAGCAACAAGAATCTTGTTGGATTATTTTGCAGAACTTGTCTTAAATATGAGGAGAAGCTTGGTGGGATGAAAAGTTTTGAGGGAAATTTTTCTGATAAAGGTAAATATTTGAAATTATAACATTCAAATTATTAAATTCTCTTATTAAATGATTCACTTCAATTTCCTATTCTAGGTTCAACAAATTACAGAGAAAGTGCTGTAACGGGTCATGAGAAATCTGTTGTTCATGAAGCTGCCACACGATAGGAAGCAATCAATCAAACCAAAGCCAAAGCATCCAATTTTTCCGATACCGGTACGAAGCGTAAAACTGACGGCCCCATAGAAAAGTCCTTAGCAACGATGTCCGAGAAAGAAAAAGATCACATGACAAAGTTATTTGGAGTCACCTATTATTTAGTAAGTCAAACCAACCATTCAAAAAGTTTCCTTTACTACTTGAACACAAAGAGATCGAAGGAATAAAACTCCTCAAATCATATGATAATGAAAAATCTGCTCGCGAGTTTGCTGTCACGATAGGGAATGAATTAAATGCCAAGTTGTTGGATAAACTAGCACGCTGTGATTTTATTTCAATTCTTTGCGATGGATCAAGAGATAGTTCTACTGTCGAGAAAGAATTAATATACGTGTTATTTTTAGACCCAGATACCTTTCAGCCAGAACTAAAGTTTTTCGCTTTAAAGGATGCAGTATCTCAAAATGCAGAAGGTTTATTAGAAACTATTATCAATGCCTTCAATGCCAAGAAAATTCCAGATGTGCTTGCAAGTAAGTTGATTCATTTTGCTTCCGACGGTGCTAGCGTTAATAGTGGGAAAAAAATGGACTCATTAAAAAATTGCAAGAAACTTTTGGTGATCACATCAGTTTTTACTGGTGCTTTTCTCACCTTTTAGAATTGGCAATAAAAGATGCATTTCGAAATACTGATATGGATGAGATAGATAGAATGTTGACAAATTTATATAAAACTTATAAAAATAGTAGTAAAAAATAGAAAGAGCTTAAAACCCTATTTGAAGCCATTAAAGAGGATTTTGATTTTGAATATCGTGGCTTGCGACCAACCAAGGCTTACAGTACACGATGGATAGGACACAGAATGTCTGCGATATTAACTTTGTACAATAAATTCAAAGTTTTTTCCTTGCATTTAGAAGATTTGATAAGTAAATCTAATGGAAATGAAAAATCAACAATTGAAGGCTTCAGACGAAAACTTTGTTCTTCAAAAGTTATTATGAGTGTGGCATTGTTCCTGGATATACTCGGTCCCGTGAAGGAATTTAGCTTGGCTTTTCAAAGTGGATCCTCATCAATTGTTGACTTTTGGTCGCACTTAATTGATTGTAAAGTGAGATATGAAAATCTTCTGAGTAGCTTACAAAACGACAATGAAGCCGTCTGTAATTTTTATTATCTGAAGAAATTATTGCGAGAAGAAGAAAGTCAAACTTATCAAGATATTTCTATTAGTAACTACATGCAAGCCTGTGAAGCACTACCTAAAAAGGCCATAGAATGTATTAAATCGATTTTAAAGAAATTAAGTGAACGCTTCAAGTTTTTGGAAAATTTGGTTGGTAAGGTTGCAGTTATTTTAAATTCCATCGTTTGGCTTCCTGCTTCCAAAGATGTATGTTATGGTGACTTATTAGAAAAGCAATTAGAAGCCATAGAGTCCATCTTTAACAATCTCAAGGTCCCACTTCATCGAGCTGGCGGAAGAATGAGCTCAAAGATTACAGAGATGATTATATTTCATTCGTTACCCATAGCGTGACAAACATAACACCTTCGACAATTTCCGTCTTAGAAATGTGGTCAGCAATATTTTTTTCAAATTCAAAGTCAAAAACGGTTTGGAAAAACATTTCCCTATTGATTCAGTCGATTCTAATTGTTCCTGTAAGTAACGCTCAATTAGAAAGATTTTTCTCGTTTATGGGGAATATAAAAACCGACTGGCGATCGAGGGGCCTAGCTTATCCGAGTGGGCCGCTAACTACTCTCTTCCCACAGTGGAGTGGTGGTATAGAGAGAAAGTACGACGTATTAATCAGCAGGATTAAAATTATGTTCACTGTAACATTTCATGGTTCTTGAGAAACCAAGATGAATTTCGTTAGACTTTCGTGACTTTTGTTACTTTTGTTAGACATATATTTTTTCATATATTTGTTGCTATGGTATTACGGCATACGTTTTAACGTTACATTTCATTACCGATAAAATTTTGGAGAAAAGAGTTGTTCCTTTGTTTTATTTGCGAATGTGTTTCATATTACATTTTCTAAAATAACTTTTTTATGATTCTATCTGCATTAAAAAAATTCAATCAGAATGAATCCTGAAACAAAACTTAGCTCTGTCTAAACAAATAATCTTATATTTAATTTTCAGCGTAGATCCATAAAGTCTTATCCAGCATAAAAAATTCTGAGGAAGTGTTTGTGTGTTTTATAATTTTTTTCATTTTTTTGCTTTCCTTCTTTTAATATTATCTGACGACTTTATAATGTTAACCTCTATATTTTGAATGAAAAAACACTTTTATAAGATTGCTACAATTATTTTATCGGGGAAAATTTCGTCGGGGAAAAAAGACAGAAATTTTGGAGTTTGACGAAAATATTCCCCGATGAAAATTTTTCCTACAGTTAAATTTAACTACAAGTGACAACAATTTTCCCCAGCTAAAATTTTCCCCCGACGAAGTTTTCCCCTATAAAGTATGCCAGTATAGCGTACCATTGATAAAAACAAGGTGCCAAAAGCACAAGTTTTCTGAAAGAATTTAGGCCATGTTCCCACTAGACTATTATCATTGTGTTAGTGTTGCGCAGCATTATAGCTTTTATATGAGAAAGGCATTAGTGCACACTATAGGCTGATATTTTTGTATAACTTTTATATAGGATGGCTCTTTACGCTGTAGCGTTGAAAATACACCATTCGGAAATACGCAACAATGTTTTGTGAAGTTAATTTTATTTATTTTGAAACTAAATTTACCATTTGTTCATGTTAACCAAAGCTCTGGAGATACCTTTATTATAATACCCAGATGAAAGTAAGTTACGGAAGTAACAAATCCATTTTTCTTTTTTGAATTGCTAGAATTTTTTAATGTTCGTACATATGAGCTTTGTTAGAAGTAACTTCGAAAACACTATGTCACGATAATTACTCAAGTGAGAACATGACGCTAGAAGCAATAATGAAATAGATATTCAGAGTTATTAGAAAGTGTTAAGACAGCAGATTGATATTCAAACTGAGCTTTTCGGGTAATTATTTTTATCGCCAGACAGTTAGAAAAGTTAAAACTTAAACGCATTGATGCAATATGCTCCAGTACTGAAGTGGCTACGCTTATGTTCCTACTGCAAGCTTTACAATTGAATCCTTTATATTGCGACTTGTACTAGTCTGGCGGCGATACGGAACCCAGTATAGGTCGGGATAACCTCGTGGTTGTCTAAGGGTGTCAGTACAATATTTAATGGAGATAAGCATCGTACAATGCGACATAAATTTTATATTCTTAAAAACACTGAAATGACTCTGATGATGCTCAATTGCATGAGGGATGATGTGCAAATATCATTTGAGGGTGTCAGTGCATAGGAACACAAGAGAGCTGTTGTAATCTGTTAAGAAAAATTTTGATGATTTAGAAGATCTTCATAAATACGGTACATAGCATACAAAGTCTTCAGTAAAATATGTTTCTTTATGCCATTCAGACGGCCATTCCCTTACCCCGAACACTAAAATAAAGGTAAGCTATCATGTCCGACCATATTATCATGATGTCCTACCATTTCAAAATCTTAATGTTAAGTTGATGGGACATTGTCCTCTCGTTTGAAATTCTTTGTGCCCTGACAAGCCTTGCATAAGGTCATTCGCTTTGCTTAGCCATTAACAAAACTGGCATAGATAGGTAATTGGTTTCGCCTGACCATTAACAAGAGAAAAAATATTGGTTTCGCTTGACCATAAGCAAGAACATTTTGGGTTTGCTTGCCCATAAGCAAGAGCTTTTAAATTGTCATTTTTACTATTTATTGTTTTGTTGTATATAAAGTGAGAATTAAAGAAGCAAAAAATGACAAGAAATATAAAATAAAAAACTGAGAAATATATAAATCTAACAAATTTTAGAAGACTCAATTATATATTATTTTGTATTTAAAAATTATTATGCGAACTATTTTTGTGTTCACTTGCACTTTCAACATTCAGTCATAGCAGTTATTGAAACAGCTATTATACATATTAACTTAATGATCATGACCACATTTTTATCATTTTCATTTTTATTACTTTCTCAAAGCCCATCTATTAATTTATATCTTATATCCTGCCTGCTATTTCGGCTCTTGACAGTACTATTAACACGGCCAGAAGATATTTTGTGTGATTTGCAGGTACTTTTACTAGTGTTAGAGTTGGATATACTTACCACTTTTTGTATTTGTGTATTACTCACAGAAAAATAGGTTATTAACAATGTTTTTTGAAGCAGTGTTTTTTCTTTTCTTTTTCTTTTCATCTTGATATTCTTTTTTTTTTGTGAAGTAATTTGAAAACAGAAATTTGTTAAATAAGGTGCAACTGCCACCAAAAATACTGTATTGCCTCCTCAAGTGATAATTCGTAATCACCATCAAGGTCCACCATGACACATCACCGTAGAAAACAAAGGGAGCAGATTGCATAATGAGCACTTCAGTTATCGTAAATAAACACTCAAAAAATACACTTACATGTCCCTCACATTCATGTCCAATGTTCAGCGCCCTGTTGTTGATTGTAAAATATATCATGCTGAAAAATTTGTTGATGTTTTCTTTTGAGGATTATTAACTTTGCTTTGTACATATAAAAATTTTATGCCATTTTTATAAGGATTATTTTAATATGGACACACTTTTATAATCAACTTTTTTTTAACTTAGCCTTGATTTTGCAAAACCCTAATGATCTTTTGCACTACTTTTATATAACCATAATCACTTTGTTTTGGCTCGTTACCAGACCTATATTGAGATTGTAAATATTTAAAGAATTATTAGTGCCAAAAACCATAATGATCTTGGGCAAAATTTTTATAGACCCTTAGTTGTTTTGTTTACTCATCTAACACTACACCTCACCAGATCTCTGTAAATATTTTAAATATTTAAAGAGCCAATATCCAATGTAATGCAATTGCGAACGCCACACGTTGGCGCTAATGTTCTTTTTAACTTTAACGTAGCACTAAAGTCTAATTCGCTAAAGTTATATTTGCGGCAATGCACTACATCAGATATTGGCTTTTAAGGAATTATCCTAGATTTCTTACATCCTTCTTGTCTAATGATAGTTCTCTTAACATTAGGAAAATAAACCTTAAGTCTCCGACCCTGAATTCACAGACTCATTACAATCCTCTTTTAAATCATCTATGAGACTTATCAACACATGAGGTAAGGCTATATATATACATCTTTTTTCCAAAAATACCTCTCTGCCCTCCCTCCCCCTGCCAAAGCGATTTTGTTTTTGCTCATTTAGTGACACATAAATAAAGGTAATGGAAGGTTATCATCTTCAGGTTGGCACCCACATCTTCAAGTATATTAATAATATTCTTAGCGGATACTTGATTTATGGAACAACATCAGCCAAATATTTTTGATTCAAATATGTTCACTTCGAGCTCTGATACAACGATTTAACCTCAAATAGAAAAACTTATTTAATATGCTTAAAATGAATGGTGGAAAACCCTTTTGTTAGCCACAGAAGAGCAGCCAAACAATAACAAGATAGTGACAAAACCAAGTAACATTAATTTGGTAAGTGTGGAGTCGTCGTATACAATTCGTCGACAATTTCCCAAATTTTGTTTGTTACTATCATTTTTTGAGTCTGGCATTTAATCTGGTCCTGAAATGAGCGTATTTTTTAAGCAAAATATTCTAATCGGGCTAGAGAAACGCACGTTATAACTCTTTCATTACGGCATTAAATTGGGACTTTTTCGATGGGTGAAGAAAAAGTACTTTACAGACCATTGTACTCATTGAAACCCAGGTAAACCATACATTTTCTGAAAGCTTATATAATGTACTTTCAGAAAATTTAAAAAACTATATAAAAATTTGGTAACCATGGTAACCACACTCTTGTTGTAGTGACGTCATAATCGGAAAAAATTTTATAATTTTTGACAAAAATTGAAGCTTTGTTGGACAGTAAAGACCAATTAGCAATTACATTGACAACCGAGGGTGCACATTTATATAGGTTTGATTGAGAAAACGACCACCAAATTTCAAGGAGCAGGGAAGACAATGAAATAAAGCCTACTAAATCACCTAAAAATTCAAAAAACTTATAAGAAACATATCTGAAACAAAAGATTATATTTAATACTTCATAATAACATTAAAGTAGCAAAGCAGTACACATGAATATGAAATTTTAATTATTTGAAACTCCTTTGAATTCCACTTGAGTGCCATTCGGCAAAACAATTTTTCATGGTGACCAAGTGTAGAAACATGTTGCATTTTGGCGCAGAGCAATAAAACAACATTTTCTGCTTCTTTTTGGTTTCGACATAGCAGATTTAATAATGTCTTCTTTTAGTACTTACAACAGGAATATATACAGTTTCAAAAACTGAGGGATCTTTAATGGTGCAATGGGATGGAGGGTTTTCGAATTCTACAAATTCCATTATGTCGCGGATCAACTCTTCTCTGAAATCGAGAAGACCATAATTATTGACTGGCTCAGAGATGCTAAGTCGGCATTTGCTTTCAGAAACTTCTAAAAAATGATTAAAGAATTGACAGCAGCTATGTCTATCATATGGAAAAATAAGGTTTTCCATCACTTTTTTATTACCTTAGTAAGTTGTACTTTGCAAGAAGTTGATAGGAGCAATCAATCTACTTCATTCATAAACGAATTGTAGCGATGAACAATATATGGCTGCTTAACTGGAACTGCCTCCCATTTTCCATCAGCTTTTACCTTTTGCTTAACCTCGACATATCCATTAGCAGTGTTAATTGTAGATAACATGGTAATCACCTTGTCATCTACCCATTGATCACGCAAACACTGCTGTTCCTGGGCCCATCTCATTTCACTTCGCTGTTTTTGTTTTCCCTATACCTTTCCTGATTTCATTGATTGTGGAAAACATTTTTGATTCTTGGTGGTTGTTCCACATGAGGTTGTATTTTTTGCAAATAAGTCATTTAAAAAATTAACTGAAGTATAAAAAATATAATACAAACATGATATCCTTGTTGATGGAATGGCTCAGATAGTTTCATCACAACATGGTACCCTAGACCATGTTCATATGCTTTGTCAGTTTTGCCAATGTCAACTTCGAAGGAATATGTATATCCTGTAGCTGAATCTGCTAGTACCCACAATTTCAATCCAAATTTTACAGGTTTATTAACAATATATTGTCTAATTCTGGAACGATTTTCGACTTAACCAACTGCTCATCTATCGCAGCATTTTGTTGTGGTTGAAAAAGTGTACGGCATTTTCTTTGGAAGTGTTCAATGAAAGAATTTACTTTTTTGAGTTTTTTGCTTTAGCCCTCTTTACGTGGATCCACTAAATGAAGCATGCCTAAAAGGGCTAAAAATCTGTCTCTAGGCATAATTTTTTTGGGCCCATGTGCCATTATAAATTGACTTTGTTGACCAATATCTGGTGTAAGAATTTAAATGCACTAATCCTTGGTGCAACAAAAGTGCAATTAATTTTAGAATTTCACTGCTGTCAGTTACAGTCCAGGCACCATCCTTATTTAAAAAAACTTTGCTTCTTCGCTATATTAAAGTACGCATAGCTGTTTGTATGCTCCAAAACAGATGTAACTTTGCCATCAATAAAATATAAACGAAAAAAATCAAGGGCATTGTTGAAAACTGTGTGAGTTAACCCATATTGTAGTGATGTACAGATCTAGTTGTCTGTTTGGCGTAAATGGAGGAAGTACATTTAGTTGTGAATCTGGATCTTCCGATTTAGCATGATTGTTCACTCATTGTTGTTGAAGAAGAAGCAACATTCGATGGAACCTTGAAGGGTGCGGTTGTTGGTAAGTTTGAAGTTTGTTAATAAAGAAAAAGTAAAAATATAAATAGGACTACTTGTATGTCTGTACACAGGTTCGTCTGTTCGCCATTTTGTTTCTTATGAATATTATCCCAACAGTGAAACAAAAATCAATGTTTTGAAACATTTAATGAACCTATGAAGCAGCAGTTTTTTTAAAAAGAGTTAATAGTCTTTTGAAATTTAATTTTCAGCCAATCAAACACGTTAGTGCCCTAGAACATCACATAATGAGGCAAGGATGTCATAGGCCATATTCGACCTAAATTTGGGCGACCTGTAATGAAAGAGTTAAAATGGGCATTTTCCTTATTTTTTGTCTGTGCTTCAAAATATTGTTTTGAAGTGGTGCTCTTTGTGGTGCTCTAAAAGGTTTCATCTATTGCTTTTCTTTTGAAAGCAACTGTCCTGTTTGGATTTTATATTAGTTTTGTACAAGTGCATCTTAGTTTTTGGCGTAATATAGATTTATTTAAATTTTTTGTGACTCTTTGAATAATGCTGAAAATCTTAAAACGGCAGTAAAGAGTCTGTTCACAGATAAAATGAATGAAAGCATATGCACAGTTGGTGAGCAGTTTATTTAAAGAAAAAAATATTCCGTGTCCAAACTTTCATTATATATTTTCATACAGAATATATTTTTTTAGCTTAGTAAGTGCGTAACATCAAAACTGCGTCAGAGAACCTTACTGACAGGGAAAAATATGATATCAAGAGGGAAGTGGAAAAAATAACCATATTTTTTCAGATATATAACACAAGTAACAAACATCAATTAACATCAATTTTTGTTACAAAAATATACATTTCATATAAGCTAATGCATGCACACTTCCTTCTAACGTTCAATGCTGGCTCTTGTAATAAAGTTTATCAATAAAATGAAAACTTTCATCTTGACATTCATCTTTTTACCACTTAGATTTTGGAAAAATACTGCCAAATAATTAATGTTGATCTCATCCAATCTCCAAATCTTCAAACTTTCGATTCTCTAAATGAACTTCGCATACTAGAAGCACATTGTCTTTGAACTAAAGGATAACATGACGAAATCTCTGGCTGTGGAAGAAAATCTACAAGAAAGAAAAAACTTACCGTAAATGATTGATTAAGCCCTGGGGGGCGTATTTGTCAAAACAAGTTTTAGGGGAGGGGGCTTATTCGGGAGGGGGGCTTATAAAATTATGCAAAAATCCAGTGGGCTAAAAATCAACAACAATTTCAATAAACACAAGATATCTTTCTAAAAATAATAAAAGTGCCGTAATGAAAGTAATAAAAGCATATATTAATTGATCTCAATATCACTATCGCCCTCTTCGTCCTCGTCTATGACCGTCTCTATGGGAGCCGCATCTATCATTTCCTCAGCATCTGAAATAAATGGGTTGTCTTCCCTCTCGGTTGCCAGTTGTCTTTGTTCATTGAGCACTTTGAAACAATGGATCTCTTCATCTTCGTTCCCATCAGTAGCCGATGTTAAGGCACACATTTTAAACGATTTACGTATTAATTCAGCTGGCAGCTCCTTCCAGGAATCAAGAATCCAGTTTACAATTGTACTGTGGGGCGGAGGTTTTAAATTCCCACCATCGGTTACCTGATGAATTCCGATGGATTCAAGCCATTCATCGTATTTCTCTGTGCAATATGCTTTAAACGGCTTGTTCCAACTAACATACGGCGCCTGAATATACTTAGTGCAACCTCCAGGGATCAACACTGTGTCGATCTTTTTAGCTTTAAGAGATGCTCCGACAACTGGCATCAAATGACACTCATATGTATCCCAAGCTAACAATCTGCGTTTAAAGTTAAACTGTCCGAGAACAGTATTTGCCCAACTAACTGTTAAATCGGTATTCATCCATCCGTTTGTTGAGGAAGCTATTATGCACCTATTTCTATACTCTTTCTTCATTTTTTCAACATGCTTTCCACCCTTGAATACAATGAAGAGCTTCAGTTTCGTTCCATCACCTTTTGCAGCGAGTCCAACGGTTACTCGACATTTTTTGTGTCTGGTTGTCTTCATACTAACAGTTTTTTCCCCAACAACATCTGTTGTGTCTGACACCGTATCCGCCCAAATAGGTGTTTCATCAAATGCTATAATATTGGCTGGTTGGTATGAATATTTCAATCGCAATCTTCTCACACGCAATGTGTATGAGACGATTTTAGCTACTAAAAGATCGGGATCTTTCTGTGCTATGGAGGTTTTTCTTCTCAACGATAAGTTATTTCGTTTCATAAATTTAAAAAGCCAACCATTCGTTGCTTCAAATTTTTCGTCATAGCGATCTGGATCTGACACATGAAGCATCTTCCTACGACGTTCAACAAACAATTCTAGTACTTTTTCCTCCATTTCATCGCTCAACGGTTTTCTGCCAGCCCCTTGTAAACGTTTTCTTTTCTTGTTACTAACTGACTGTGAAAGTTCTTGCAAGTCATTCTTTTTTTCTTCCAATCACGAATACAATGGCGGTCAACTTTATATTTCACCGCAGCAGCCCCAATTGATTTGTTTTCTGCAAATTCAACAACTTCAAGTTTAAACTTAATGGTATAAGATCTTATTTTCTCTCC
>JANSTP010102896.1:0-13207 GCA_025330745.1 Cladonema radiatum | reverse complement strand
AAGAATTAATTCTTTATGATTTTAAGTTTTAATCCTCGCGTATAGCTTGTGTAGCCTCGTTCTCATGCCTTACCACAGGTCCAATAAAAATACTAGTATAAAATTTACAGAGCATGGAAATGGATCAACTTCTCTTGTACCACACCAGCTACTCCACTTACCCCAGGCCGATTGGTAATGAGAATTGGTAATGGTACCTGCTCCCCGTGAAGCTGTGATAAGATTGGCAGTTTTTTGCAAAAGGCCTCCGGCTTGCATGTTTGTCCTGAAGTTGTCCAGGCCACAAGCTGAAGAGAATTTTTCAGTATTTTGGGATGATGTTGCCCCTGAGGGTTTTCTAGCCAGGCAATAGAATCAGAGCTTGCACCGCGAAGTAAAGCAGTTGGGGATACCAAGACTGAGTTTGCCAAGCCAGGGTCACAAGAATTACAGTGGTTTGCTCTGACCTGATTTTTCATAGAACCCTGCCTATGTGACAAAATGGAGGGAAAGCATAAGCTCTTAGGTGTGACCACGATGCTTAGAATGCATCCAGCCCTCTGCTGTACGGATCTGGCTTCCAGGAAAAGTATATTGGAACTTGATGATACAACCTGGAGGCAAACAGGTCGGGGCATGGAGTCCACCTGACCTTCCAGAGCCTGGGAAAAACTTGAGGGTTTAATTGCCACTTGCTGCTGTTCTCCAGATTCCGAGAAAGAGAATCTGCCTCGACGTTTATTGTCCCTGGGAGGTATTCTGCAGTAATCTTGATCTGGTGGCAAAAGAGGTAATCCTAAATCTGCTTGCTCAAAAAAGTTAAAGTTGGGTTTCGTGTGCCTCCCACATTTCTTTAGTATGTCAGGGCAATAGTATTGTCAATTTGAATGTGAATGGACTGAGAGGTCTGAAAAAGACGATGAAATGTCAGGTTAGCCAGTTTTGCCACTTTCAATTCTAAAATGGTTATACAGTGTTGCTTTTCCTGACAAGACCACTGTCCACTGTCCTTGGTAGTATGCCCCGCACCCCTTCCAGGGAAGCATCGGAGGCTATCACCAATTGTGGAGGAGGAGGAATCAAATATCGACCATTTGATAGATGTAGATTCTGAATCCACCAGGACAGTTCCTCCTTCACTTGAGGAGAAAGTGTTACTTTGGCATCTATGTCTTTCTTGATGGAAAACTCTAAAGTTTTCTGTCTCTGGATTGCTCAATTTTGCAGAGGAGCTGGAAGAACAGCTATCGCTCAAGATGAAAGGCGACCCACGAGTTTCATAAGCTCCCTGACGATCACCTGTTGAGCCTCGAAAACTGTCTGACATTGCGAAACTATGTTCTCCAATTTGTCTTGTGGGAGACTTAGCTTCATATCCTGGGAATTTATCTCCACCCCAAGAAACTGTATCAAGTGACATGGACCCATCACAGATTATTGAAACCATCATCATTATTATTGAAAGTAATAGACCCACCCATCATTATTGAAAATCCTAGATGTTACAAAAGAAAAATTAGGGTATCCCTTGCCATCTCCGCTTCCTGAAAAGATTGGGTCAGAAGGAGCTATTGGGCTATAAAGTCCCCTGGTTGAAGCAGTTCCTTTAGAAGACTCATATTCTCCATTTTGAAATGTTGATATGGAATGTGCTGGTTCAGTCTCTTTAAGTTTATTTCAGGCTGCAAACGTGTATCTTTTTTTCGGAACTAGAAAAATTGAACTGAGAAATGCTCCTTAGAGGGACACACCTCTGCTATTGCTTGTTTTTTCAACAATTTCTGAATTTCTTGGTCTAATAACTGTTGTTCCTCAACAATCATTTTTAGAGGATGAGGTTGGCGAATTTTGATCGGCTGAGACGTAAATGGAATTCGATAGCCCTTGATCCAGTCCAATACTTGAGGATCTTTCGTTAACACTTCCCAATTTCGAAGGTACTATTTTAGCCATACTGTAGAGACAAGACCTGGCAGAAGATTCTGAGGAAAAGGATGAACATGGGTGAACATGATTCAAAGAAGGAATGGGATGTATCGCTTTTCTTACCTCTTGAAAATCGTCCTTTCCACTTCCAGAATGCGAATCACCCCTACCTCTTCCACCGGGTAAGGGGCTGTTCAGAAAGGGCTGCGGTGCCAGTTTTGAAGAAGATGATCCTCCAGCAGATAATGAGCCCCTGAACCCAGTAAAAGTGTCTTCAGACTTCTTCTCGTCCTTTGTATCTTTCAAGAGTTTGGTTTGGAAGGTGTCGCCAAAGAAAACAGAGTTGGTGCAAATATCTAATTCCTTTGAGTCAGCTTAAAGGATGTCCTTCACTTTAACTTGAGATTCATACACGCTGACAGAACGTTTTGTCGTCAATGATACGAGGTGGCATTAAATGTCTGTGCAAGCAGCATTGCTGTTTGTTCAAAATGCCTTGAAAGCCTATCTAATGAAGAATTCGCAGGATTCCTCCATTGATGCACATATTTGACTGAATGGGCCGAATACCAATAGAACATAAAATTATTAAACTAACAAGGAATAACAACGCTGCATCATTTTTATAAAATTTACGACAATTAACGAAAAAAAGTTTGTCTGCTAGTTCCAGTCTTTTTTTGTGTGTTTGGTGGGTATTTTTCTCGGTATTCAACCTACCGACAATTAAGAAATAAATGCCATGATTGAAACTCTCAAAAAAACCTGTTAAACTAGTTTATTTCAGAAAGCTGTCGCAGTTTACAGCATGTATTTTTATCCAACGTAACGACAATTCAGTTTGTTTTGGAAATTTACTCCAACTTATGTTGTAAACTAAACACTTTTTGTGCGGCTGTTAGACAGGCGACTTTCAGTTCAGGAATTTTTCCTTCAAAATTTTGTTGAAGAAAGCGTCGATATTTGATTGCTCACATTCTAGGGCTTCCAATAGGGTTAAATTTGCAGTAAAGACTTGACTGAAGTTGAGAGATTTAGGCTATCAAATGTTATTAAAGCTTAAAAATACACAATTTGTCGTTTTTCTGTGAGAGAGTCGTACTGTCCAAGCTTAGTATTGTAAACACTCGATTTGAATCGAATGTTTTTACCTTTTCGCTTTTCACGAAGCGACGTTGCCTTTCAGACAGACAGAAAGTGAAACCCTTTCTTCTTATTTGATTGTTTGGAGCTGTTGGCGAAGCAATGTTAGAAACGTTCATGAGTTCAGTTGTATTTACCTCAAGATAATTGAAAAAGTTCCGAGTCTTTTTGTTTAGCTGAGGATATGGAGCAAATTTTTTGAAAGATTAAGGATTGTGATAATCAGATATTGTGTTTGAGGTTTGCGCCTGCTTTCTTGCTGCACGCGATTCCTTTGATTTAAAATGAACGACTTAAAGTGTTTTCTTATCCTGTTTTTGTCGACGTCTTTTATTCTTGAGAGTTTCATTTCTAAAATGTTTTCCTCGTAAAAAACAAGTAAGATATATTTATGTCCTTTGAATATTTTCAAAAATATTTTTATGGATCTGAGTTTATGGACAATCGAAGTTATTGCGAAGTTATGAAAGGTGTTTCGAGTGTGTCGTCAGAAGATCAAATTGGATTAAAGGAAAGCAAGGATACAAGAATCTCATGAATGTCAACTTATACAACGATACTTTTCAAATATTGTATGGTGTTGATGTTGAAAAGGAAGACAAAACTGTCCTTATGTCAGAAGATTTTTACTGTCTACTTTTTTACTTGTATAGGTTTATATTTTGTTATTTCAGAGGCTGTGCGATAATTCTATGGCTTGAGTTATTAGTATTTACCCAAAATGTCCTTCCCATACTATATATATTTGGCATGAAAAGAAAATTTAATTATGTCCTAATCAAAAAGGATAAAATTGTAATATATAATTCTGTTATTTAGAAAAGCAATCATAGAATGTTTTATTTTTCATTCTTTCTTTCCCTAAACCAACCTAACCTTTTTTTTAAACGCCTAAATTTCTTCGACGGAATAACTTTCGATAAAAATGATTAATTTCCTGGAATTTTATTTGTCAATTAGATATAGTTTTCTGAAATTCATTTATCTGAAAAAAGTCGGCAGTAAAAATTTAAAAAAGAGTTTTTACTTTTCGACGAGTTGTTTTTTCAAATTTTTAAGCATTGTCATTCCTTGTTAGTTTAATAAACCAATGAATAAAAGCTTCTCCTGGATAGATTTTGGTAGTTTGTCATGTTTTAGTGTAGACTAGTTCTAGCCGTTCTTCTAACGGGAATTTGCAGCGGAAGAAGGACTAGAAAACTTTGTTTACTTTCAAAAAAGCATCTACGGTGGAGAACACAGGAATTTTACGGGGGTACTTATTTGAATGAAAAAAGGCGCCTTTTTGAATGAAAAAAGAACTATAGCGACGATGTAGAAACAAAACACCCAGCCAAACAGGTGATAAGATTATTTTTATGGTTTCTGAATGTAGTTTCTACTAGTTTTTCCATGTTATTGTGTTTTTGCTGGATAAATTTCTTTTGCAAGATACTATACTTTTTACAGGTAGCTATAGCTACAACAGCACCATCATTTTTTTATATGTGAAAGGCATTTTTTCAAGAATAATTTTTGCCACTATGCTATGATTAGTGCAGTGCTAGCTAGCTATATGGCCAGTGCAGTAAGTGTGTATGCTCTTGATTGATATGCTTAAGCTGAGGTCCAATCTAGTCAACAAGTAAAGCTACACCAAGAAACTAGGAAATATTTCTGGAATACCCCATAAGTAAGGGGCCTTCGACAATTAATTTTTATCAAATTAATATGTGGAGTACGATCATATTTTCTTCTTTAAATAGATTGTTGTTGTAAAAGAATATCAGTTATTGTATGGCAGATTGTATGGCAGATTTGATCTGGTTTCAATTGATTTTGATGACATATTCTTTTCAGTAATGACGTTTGTATTTAGAATAAGAAAAGAAAACGTTTATCTGAGACTTCAACGTCGCCATCTTCTGGTATAGAGAGATACGCAAGAAGGGGAAAGTTCCGGAGAGTTGCCGTAGAAAGCGCAGCACTCTTTTCGAATTATTATTTCATTGTTACCATGGAAAGTATGTTTTTAAGTTATTTGCTAATAGGGGAGGGGGTTTGCGGTCTAGTCTTGACCAAGGAAAATTTACTTGTAGTGTTTTTATCGACCTTAAAAAGGCCTTTGACATAGTAGACCACAGTGCAATTACCAGCTCTAAGGTCGTTCATTTTGCCGACGATACAAATCTAACGACTTCCAGTAATTCATATAAACAGCTTGTGAAATGCCTCAACAGAGACTTGCGTTCATTATCAGACTAGTTAAGAGCAAATAAACTTTCATTAAACATATTGAAGTCAAATCTTTTAACATTATGTCCTAAAAATAAATCTATCACAAGTTCTCAAAAATAAAATTAGATGGTAAGGTCCTTACTCAAAGTAAAAATGTAAAATACTTAGGTATTTTTGTAGATGATAAACCTAACTGGGAAACTCAGAGCCAATTTCTAATTACTAGATTAGTAAGAGCTACAGGAGTCCTACCCAAACTTCGTAATAATCTTCCACTTAACACGCTGTGTATGGTATATCACTCAATTTTTAACTCTCTTCTTCTATATGGCTGCCAACTGTGGGGGGCGGGTAGTCAAGCAATTACCAACAAGGTTCAAAGTCTTCAGGATAGAGCCATTCGTAAAATAACGTTTTCCAGGTTCGGTTGCGATATTGATAAGTTGTATAAAGATCTCAAGTTAATGAAGTTTAAAGATATATTATTTACACAGGACTGTTTATTCATGCAACGAGTGATAAATCACAAAATCCCTCAAGATTTTAAAGAACTTTTTTCAAAACGACGAAATATCCACAATCATAACACAAGGGTAGCTGCAAATGGTCAACTTGAAATCCCAGAATATAATACACACATTTATGGCAAATGATCAGCAAAATATAGATGTACTCTAAACTGGAACACTTTTATAAGCATGAATTATGACTTAGATACTACAAATATCAGTGGTGGAGAAATCAGAAACTTACTTCTTACAAATTTCCTTTCGACATATGTATAAAGTTAAATATAAATAAATTTTTGTTATATTTTAGATATTTAATTTGAGATAGTTTAATGTCATTTCTAGATATCATACGGTTTTTGTTAATAAGTTTTAATTTTATGTTTATATATTGTAATTAGGTTTCTTGGCTGGATTTTACGAGGTCTCACCTAATACCAGTCTTCTTTTTCCTGTATTTTATGTTGTGTTGATTTTATATTTTTTATTTTATTATTTTGATTTATGTATCTTGTCAAAAAAGACTATACCCTTGTTCTTGTTGTTCTTGTTCTTGAAAGAGATATACTGTAGTATTCGAAGAAGTGCTTTCCAGGAGTAGTTTCTGTAAGTTTTCATATCATAAGTGTCCTGCAATCAATATGTGTCCCAGAACTTGATTGATTTTATTCGATATCTGTTTCAGATTTATTTCAGCTAGACTGGCAAGGAGAAACTCAGAGGTAGTATTCGAAGAAGTGCTTTTGCACTCTCTAGTATGTAAGTATTTAATAAAAAGCAGAAAGTTAGGGTTGTTCATATTCTTTTTATCAACTTTTAATTTGTAGAATAAGATTATTTTTTCTTCTTTAAACAGATTGTCATTGTAAAAAAATTTAGCAGTTGTTGTTTTCTTGAAAGTTCTAGTTTGTATATGAAGAAGTGCCGTACAGGTGTAGTTTCTGTAAGTTTTCATCTCGTAAGTGTCCTACAATCAATATGTGTCCCTAAAAGTGATTGATTTTATTTGATATCTGTTTCAAATTTATTTCAGCAAGATTGGTAAATAGAAACTCGGAGGTAGGATTCGAAGAAGTGCCTTTGCGCTCTCTTATATGTAAGTATATAATGAAAAGCAGAAAGTTACGGTTGTTCATATTCTTTTTATCAATTTTTAATTTGTGGAATAAGATTTTTTTTTTTCTTTAAACAGATAGTTGTTACAAAAAAATTTAGCAGTTATTGTTTTCTTGAAAGATATAGTTTGTATTCGAAGAAGTGCCGTACTGGTGTAGTTTCTGTAAGTTTTCATCTCGTAAGTGTCCTGCAATCAATATGTGTCCCAGAAAGTGATTGATTTTATTTTGTTTCAGATTTATTCAAATTTATTCAAATCTGTTTCAGATTTATTTCAGCTAGACTGGTAAATAGAAACTCAGAGGTAGTATTCGAAGACGTGCCTTCGTGCTCTCTAATATGTAAGTATTTAATGAAAAGCAGAAACTTTTTTTAACTAAATCTTAACTAATTTAACTAATTATTTGAATCTTAATAGCTTTGCTTTTTGTCTGTTAATGTAGTCCTCAAATATGGAAAGAAGATTCAAAATGTGGTGCTAGCGCAATGAAAGCCAGATCATATTCTTTTTAGGGGAGGGGTAAAGTTGTGGGAGAGATTGTGTAGAGTAAAGGCTTCTTGAGATTATGCGAAACCTCAGTATTTTTATTTCTCTCGCATTTCTAGATTCTTTTTTCATGTTGCATTAATCAGGATTTGATTTTGTTTGTTTATTTATTTTCAGAGATTATGCCAACTTCATCTCTGCATGAAAATCAGACAGAACTAAAGATTTATGCTTTGGACTACAGTGCCAAGAGTATTTGTATTATTTGTCATTTTGATATCTGTGAAAAATTTTTACATGAAAAGCCTAGTTCAAGTAAAATCAAGTTATGGAAAGGTTCCAATGAAAACGTCAAAACCCAAGCATGTTTAGATCTAGAAGAATACTTTGGAACTTTGCGAAGTATCGTTGAAAGAGAGTACACTGGTACCAAGACAAAGCGATGAAAAAATCCTATAGTGGTGACCAAGTTAATAATTCTCCTCTTCTGGAATCTGTAAAGGTTGGTTATTTTATACAGTTTAATCATAGTTTAATGTTATTAATAAAAAAATTATTACTCAATAAAAAATAAGGTTTGAGTTTAATGGTAGTTCTTTTTTGAGCAGTTTTGAGTTTGTTAAATGTTATCATAAATTACTGCTTACGTCTACTGCTTACTACATACGCAATAATTTTGCGGCTGTTCTCAAACTCTTTAGGTAACCTTTACACATCATGATCAACAGGACTCCATGGCGTTATCACTTGATAGTGTTCCGTTACTCAAAGCGTTGCAGCTCAAGGATTATTTCTTCATATTGAATTTTATTTACGCAAGGGAGGAAGCTATGTTTCTGAAGTTTTTGTTTGATGAAGTCTCGAAGGAGGGAGATGTGTTGTGCAAAAAGGACACGGATTCAAAATTTTCGTAAGTAGTGTTACCACCATAGCGTAGCTATGTTCTTTGAATTCCTTTTAGTTTTCTCCCAAAATCTTTGTTCTTCGCTCATAATGATAATTACTGCATAAGAATAATAACTACACGGCACAAGGCAAATTATTTGGATACTATCTAGTGATGCTATCGATAAAGGATAGAGGCTATAATAAGGACATGCGTAGTCATTTTAAACTAGCTCTCTTATTGAAACAAAGGCCTTTCATATTGAGGTAACGCTAATTATGAGCTCAACGCGATGCTATGGATCGAATCCTGCTGACTGGGCGTGCCAACTTAAATTTTTGAGCAGTCACTTATTTGAGTTAGGTAGCAGGTTAGGCATGCTTTTCAGTGCAGACTCTGACAGTCTAGTTTATGTTTACTTGATGTATTAGCAAAGCGTTCTCCATGCAGCGAAAGCCACTAGCAAGCATAGCAAGCAGAACAGCGTAGCACAGAGCATGAAACCTTTCCTATACATAGTATAGATTAGTTACGAGCGGATTACGAGACCATTTATGTGACAATATAGAATAGGAATTGTTTGTCCACTCAATTTCAGTTAAACTTATTTTCAGTCTAGCAAGATTTGTACTAGCCTCGTTATAATTTAAAGAAAAGGCTCTAATATTAATGCAAATGAAGTATTGTATTGATTGAAGTATTTCAACTACTCCCAGGTGCCTTATACAAGGTGGGAGGGGGTTGGTCTTTAAAAATGGAGGGGAATTTTTCTGAAAAATTAATGACCGAGGTGGTCTTAACAAAAAGTGGGTGGGGGTCAGAATTTTTAAAAGATCAGGTCTGTATATTATTTTCAAAGACAAGTGCAATTAATAGGTTCAGAAGTCTTCAAGGAACGTATTTTAAAAAGCCACCGTTTAACTTTATTCAAAGGACAAAGTATTATCCACTCTACTCCCGTTCAGCAAATATGCGATCTTTTTGGTCAGCGGTTTCCGTCTTTCTGATTTGCCAAGAATGGACGAGAGCCATTCTATCGTTTCATTATGCAAAAGTGTGAAAAATTAGAATTTTGGAAAAGGCAATCGCAAAATGAAATTTTGTCTCCCATAACCCGTATTAACAGTGTACTTAACCCGTACAACAAACATATCAATGTCTCAATTATTTTCAGTTCGGTCTTTGTGTACAACCCAGACCACCTTTTATCAAACGCCCACCCTCGAAAAACGCCCATCTGAAAAGTTGTAGGATATTCGGTAAACGAGGGTTATGAAAAAAATACGTGTAGATGCCTGGCGTTTACAAAATATTTTTATATTTTGAAGGAACGTTTCTTGGATATTTTTTAGTTAACAATGTCTCTATTTCTTAACAGCATTTCAACAAAGCAAAAAAGACAAAAATAAGGCCGCTCTTAGTACTTTTAAGGAGGCTTTTGTTTGATGGGGCGTCTATTAGAAGAGGTGTTTATTGCAAAAATCATTTCTTTGGAGAGGATGGTCGTTTATTCGGAGCATTACAGTAATCCGAAAACTCAAAGAAGCCCTGGGAAAAAGGTTGCCTTTTCGTGGCTCCGAGAATTGAATAAATCTTGTTTATTTATGACACAACCTCAGAAATAAGCTCACCTCCCCCAGAGGAATAAAAGTAAATTTATTTATTTAACCAGAATAGCCCTTGTTATTTCTTAGGATTGCAAATGTTAACCATATTGACAAGATATTATATGAACAGAAGTTTGAAGAATTGATTTTTAAAGCCCCCATTTTCAAAGAGGTTTTGACAGCAATCGGATTCATCCGAAAGCAAATACGCGAAATAAAATTAAGACGACCGATACAATAATTCGGAGTCTTGTAAATGCAGCAGGAAATCTTTTTTTTCTAGGAATAGACAGATGAATGCTATACCCACCCTGAACTCTTTGATTTTAAGACGCCGAAAGGCTTCCAAGGAATGCATTAATAGATTTAACGCTTTGGACCTCTCTTTATCACATATATCAGTACTACAGAAGCAACTAGCCTGAGGGAATGATCATCTCACACCAATCAAAGATTTGTCGAAAGATTTAGAAAAACGTGCGTATGTAATGCTTGAAAATATCAATGATACCCTCAGAGAACATACAGCAGAAATGGATATCGAGCTTTTGGCCGATGTATTCCATTCAAGCATGAACCTAAGTTATCTTTTCTCAACCAACATCGATGACAGTTTCTTCGATGAATCTGTTGTTAACCCGTCAATTGAGCTGATCAACTAACAGATTTCAAATTATTCTTTTGAGTCTGAAATCGAAGGCGACGAGACTGAGAAAATACCCGAAGTTTGTTGCTCGAAGGACTATCCTGACTGGCAAGTCTTTGAAAAAGAAGTCGAGTACATAAACAGCAACAGCAACGATAGTGAAAACACAGACACAATCATAATAACGAGGAAAGCAATGGAGCCATTCAACCCCAAATTTATTATCGTCGGAGATAATGTGAACGTTCGGACAAGACGTCGGAGGTATCTCCGTTAAAGAGGCGATATTGACAGGCATTATTTCAATATGATGGTTGTGGGGAATCGTATCGAAATACCTGATACCCTAATCGGAATCAAAGCCAAACGGGTGAGGGATGTATACGATATCCCACTAAGTACGTTCTTGCCATCAACGGATGACAAAGAGTGTTTGAGAAAAGAGTTCGAAATCCTTGTGTCACGTGATCTTGTCAACTACATTGAAGAAATCCGCTTTTTTAAAATACACGTGACCTATCATATTGAACATGAGTATTCAGAGAAAACAAAGAACAGATCAATAGTTATAAGTTGAGATTTTTTCACATGTAGCTATAGTTTACTTTTTTGTATAAACCAGATTTCTGGCTTTTTAGGCAGGTATGTTCGAATGGTAAAGAAACTTAATAAGACAACTCTTATCACAGTTATAATTTACTCTACGCAGATTATACAAATATTCTTTGCAATAGTTATCATTATTAAGTTTTGGTAACGGTATTTTTAAAAACCTTTTTATTTTCTTCAGTACCCGTGCGGAGTAATAGACCATAATGAAAATACGGTGGCGGGGATGATCAAGATATTGAGCAAACAGCACCAGCTTGTTCCAGGGCATGGTTCCAACAATCTCGTACGGATTTTTTCTGTTGGAGATCTGTTGACTGTAGAAAGGGCACAAACAGCTCAAGAACGTGTCAAAGATGCTAAAGATAGTTCTGAGAGACTTGAAGGTCTTATCCCGGCGCTTTCTGACTTTCACACTTATGCAAATTTTCTTGAGGTAAGAAAAATGACCCTGAGATGTCTAGGCTAAATATCATATATCATTATCCCATGTTTCATTGGTTATGCGTTTAATTTTATTGCAGGTGATTTGGCACATTTTATATGATACGGGTTCGGTGAACGATCGAGGTACCTTGTTTCAAGCACGGAACTTTCTTGACATGAAAGCGATTCCAACAAAGGGGGCAAAAAATGTTAATCTCTGTGAAGAATTAATGTTGAAATAAACCGAAGCGTCACTTCTAGCTGCATTTGAAGAATATCAAGAAAATCACGGTATACCATCTAAATCGGAAAACGAAGAAGAAAACAAGCGAAATATGGATTTAATGCTGAATGAGTTTGTGCGTGAACATATACTTTGTGAGGTGAGCTAACCCTGTTTTGACCTGTGAGGGAGATTCCACCCTCCCTCCTGGTTTTCCTAAAATAGCTCCGCTGGTGTTACAGATAGAGCCTTAATTTTTTGTGCCTTTTTCTAAGATTTTATAGCAAACATTTGGTTGAAAAGATTTTTTAAAAAAATATCGGATGGTGGCCATGGCGGGCTATTTTCGGACGCCGGTCGGTAATTGTTTTCCAGACAAAGCCTAAAAGACACACTTTCGGCATGATTTGTAAAAAACCCGTAATAAATGTGAACTTAGTATGATAAAACACACAAAAAATTACCTTTTCATTTTCATTTTAGGTACCTGACTCTTCAACCACCTCGTATTACTTTTGTCCTTATTGCAAAACACCTTATAAGGATATTAATTGGTTGAGAAACCACATTACGCAAAAGCATAATGGACAGTCTGGAGCGACGACGCAACAAAATTTAGAAGATTGCATAAGAAATTGCAGTCGCCATGCATTATTTCTAGGCTACATTTTGAAGAATTGTATTGATGCTAGGAGGCACGGAGACGGTTTAAGGTTGTTGAGAATATACAAGTTTCTTCTGACTTACTTCAAAATAGATCGCAGAGTAAAATATTCAGGACAATCTTTACATTTATTGGCCCAAGTTAATTATCTTTTACCCCCAGCGCTTGCCCATGAGTTGACCTGGAATCGGTCGGTAAATGTGACTGGAAAAACGTAGAACTTGATCATCATCTAGAACATTTAAATAAGTACGTTAAAGCAGATTTAGTACAATATCAGGGCAAAATAACAGAGAAATCCATAGCAAGGTGTTCTCGATCGTACTACAAAATGAAGAAAATAATACAACATATCGATGGCATGCTTCCAGTAACACCTCCCTCGGGAAGGCATAGCGGTATTAGTTGGGACCAAGATGTGAAAGATCTGGCAAAGTTATTCATCAATGACGATCTGTTCAAATTCATGCCGGGAAGATTTCACGAGCAGTTTCCCGGATTTCCCAAAAATTATCCAGCCAAATTAAATATTCTGGAATTTAAAAAGTGGGCTTATTTAAAAATCGAACTATTCAGCAAAATGAACATTAATATTAAGTTGGATGACATAGTTGCATAATTATAATCTGTTTTGTTTTTAAAGGACTCTGAATTGATATTGACTCGAAGTTTTATAACACTCTGAGGGTACAAAAAAGTTAAAAGTTTTAGTTTTCTTGAAACGTTATGTATTAAACAACATTTAATGTAAATTTCTACTGAATAAATA
>JANSTP010102674.1:0-13208 GCA_025330745.1 Cladonema radiatum | reverse complement strand
AATAATAACAGTGGAACAATTTTGCACGGCTAGATTTTTCATAAAAACGCAGCCTATGCTCAATGAAAAAGGCACTATGAACAAGGAGAAACCATCTTTGGAGAGACATACAAATCTCCTCTGACATATAGGGAGAGATAACAAAATGAAAGATGTAGCTTTCGATTTAAGTGGGGACTCAAAACCTTGACATAAAACATGATAGTTTTACATGTTTGCTCCAAATTTCCTTTTGTAAAATTCTTATTGAAGAGATATGAGGCTAAGAGTGTTGCTTAGGCATTGTTTAAAGTATCAAAACGCCCAGACCACATATCTTTACCGAACACGTCTACTAGATTCTCTTGTAATATATCTATAATTTCACTGTGGCATACTTTTATAAAAGAAACATTCAGACTATAGGCCAATTCTAGATCAATAGGCCAATGTCCAAATATAAAGAACGTGAAATTATAATGCCACTGGAGTGTGTGAAAATCATCCTTTTTCACGTCTGCAAGACAATACCTTTATTGCCAGTATGTACGTTAAGTTCACTTTTTATAACGTTTTTGTAAATGGTTTTGTTATTAATCAGTTGGTTTATGCACAGCAGCCGTCCATAATGCATTCACTTTTTTTCTTAAACTATACATATTCGTAAAGTATTCGAGTTATGAGAAGCGATTTAGATGAATTATTGTATCAAAGAGTTTGATTGCAATCGATTGCACAAACATTAATTGATTCAGCTGTCCTACCTATCTACTAATTGTTGTTTACCAGCTGCGATAAAAATGTATGCAAATTCAAAGACGCTGATTAAATTTTTTTGTGTACATTTTTTTTTTCTTTATGACTTGATCCTTTAAGAATTTCGTAAATCGCAAACAAATCCTTTTTTAAATGAAACTCCCTATGCATTATTTTGTTTCATCAGTAATGTCTTGATCGTTACTTGCTATATTTCCTTGAGCGAAATGTTGTTGAAGTTGTGACAATTAATTCTATAGTGGCATTTCATACAGGAAGGCTTAGAAAAAGTTCTTTTACTTTTGGTATGTTTGTTTATTTGCTTGTTTACGTGAATTATTTTTCCTACTTAGATTAATTATCTCCATTTTAACGGAATAACCGAAGGCATCACAACTAAGTGATTTGTTTCATTTGCAGCTAGTTGACTTCTTGCCAAATATTAGTACTAGTAACTATAGTGTGTATTTCATTCAATCATGGTCCTGATATTGTAATTTAACAGATTTATCCATAGCTGTAAAAACAATCTTCAAGTAGAGTAGTCTGAAACGTCACTATAATTTTAGGGAGAAAACTTTATGCACGAAGCAAATTTAAATAACTATACATATCAGGATATACATTTGGATGAAATAAGAGAAAAAAGATTTTACTATTTTAAGTAGGATATTTTGAGAGCGAGCACTCAAAACTAAAAAACTAAAACCCTAAATTATTAAAGGAAAAATAAAAGTAAATTCAATAGACTTTAAAAGCGGGAAATATGATATTACAATCTAACAGTGTCTGTAGCTGGCAAAGGATAATCAAAAGAAATGTAGGAAACAGACCAACCGTGTGTGTAATAGATGCAGAAACGTGCCGGCGGAAAGAGTGCATCGGTTGTTTACTGACATGACAGGAAATTTAATATGCTTTTAAAAATTCTTTCTACGCACCATAGTTTTATATTTAGTTTCATAGTCAATTCAATATATTTTGTAATCTAAACTTTGAGCTTTTAGACTTGAATTCAACTTGAAATGTTTTGAAATGTCTACAGAGAAAAACAGAAAAGCTTATCTTTTAGCATAATTTTCGTATGAACCCTAGCTACTACCAGATAAGATCTGGTTTATATAGTATAATAGAAAAATGCAATTTTGAGTTCCTCACAGAGCCGGGAAAGCTTTTGAGCACTCCTGCTCCATGGAAACCCGCACTGCAAGATGGAATAAGCGGAGTGTGATGAATGAGAAAGAACAAAAAATATACATTAAAAGAAAAACTGATAAAAAGATCAGTGAGATTCATTTGGTTAGCAATGACTTTCATGGAATGTATTAAACTTTTTATTAAATTTAGCATACATAACTTGCGTCTTGAAGAACCTTTCATTTCCCAAACTTTCTGGATTGCTGGCGTACCCTATTGTTGACCCATGAACGGAAAGGGGGAGCAGTTGTTAAATATTTTGCATCATTGTTTTCCTGGATGCAAAGTAACAACAAAATACTTTAATCTCATTTACCTGCCAGATATCAGATATTAGATACTCAATTACTGTACTTACCAGTGTATTAGTAAAACATAATTACTTACAATCCAAAACATAGAAGCTTTAACAAAAATACCTACTATGACCAAATTGAGCATAACTTTACCTCGCTTTAACTTTACTGTAAACATCTTAATTAATATTGGAAACAAATGTAAGCATTTCACCGTAAATTAAGGTAAAATTTAAAAAATTTTGTTCTCCCTACCAACCTACTCCCACCAAAATTTGTGCTGACTAACAACTTTGCTGATCATAGGAGAAGATTTTATTTATTTATTTATGCAACATCTATCACAATGATGTATTTAGCACTCCATTGTAATATTACAAGCCTACACCTATTACAAACTTGTGATCAAGAATACATTCTTGTGTCTCCTTCTTTTTGTCCTATACAGAGTCAATTCGCATTTTCTTCTCAGTAGTCTATTAGCAATGTAAAGTTGTCCTGAAGACCGGATATTTACCGCTGTGGATTGTAATCCGGAAGATTTTGTAAATGAGAATAGCAGTTACTCCATATCTTCGTTAATCATTTACTCACTCTATGATATAATCTCTCAGAACCATGAATTTTGAAAGTTCTTTGTTGTTTTAACAGTATATTATGATCGGATATCTAAAATAGATTCCCCAACCCGCAATGTTAAAGGTTTGTTAGCATAATGTTACAACTTTTCCTGCTTTGCAAATATTTTATTTAGCCTATACTTTTACCTTATGCAGCCCATTGTTTTTGCTAAGCTAATATGTTACCAATTTCATTTTCTAATAATTGAGCCTATTATTCAGTCTCAGTGCAGTAACCACAATTTTGTTATTGGAGGGGGGCTGGATTTTGGTGACTAAGGAGGCCTCACCATGGTTATGCCGATAAGCGGGAAAATGTTTAGATATTTAGTGCTCTAGACTGGCTAGCACAGTCTCTACGTCTCAGTCTCATATTTCGAAAAACTTTCTGCACGAAAAAGGAAGAAAACTCAACCCTATTCGGACCAGGGAGGGGGCTGAATCCTCTCGATTTTCTGTTATAGCTCCCCTGTTACTGCAGCTACTGGAAAGATATTTTTTGACTCTTAATAAAATTTAAACACTTTGGTGAAAAAAATTTTGACCGGTCGCCATGGTAACCGACTTCTGGACTCTGATTGGGCCAATAATTACCTTTTAAAATTTTTAAAAACTCAGTTTGAGCATGATTTACCAAAAAACGTCGCATATGTAAAACTAGATCAAAAATGTAGGAAAATTGGGAAAACCGCATGTAAAAAGCTGTTTTCGTTTAAAACTTATCGGCATTTGAAGTTTTTAAGGATTTTGCCCAAATTCGTCACACTGACTACAATGAATTGATGACGTTATCACTTAGAGATGACGTCAAAAAACCATTTTGGTCTCATTTTGTTCTTTATAGGTTAAATATATACTGTGTAAAGTTTCATTGAAAAATGTTAAGCTTTTAAGGATCTATGGAGGGGGAGCTGAATCAGCCCCTTCTTCCAGTCTTGGGGAGCCTTTTACCCCGGTCTGAATAGGGTTAAATATAATGGTAAAAATTTTCAGAAAAAGCTACAAAGTAAGTACAATTGTTTCAATAGCATCAGTGATCTAGCATTTCTGCTAGTGTCAGCAAAAAGATAAAGATGGTTAGACAAAAATTGAGCTCACGACGTCCACGATCTGATATTTATCTAGTAGATTTTAAAAAAATTTGCCCACGACCTCTACGACCTGGCTTGTCTCTGTGATTTTTGAAAATTAAAATCACGATTTCCACGACCTCATAGTTCTACGTGACTTTTTCTTTTTTAAAAAACGACCTCGACGACCTTTAGACGTATGATAAAGGATGACCTTTATTGCTATTCAGGTTTTGAGGAATGTAAGTTTTGTATAAAAGCTTTGTTGGACATATTAAGAGCATTTTTTTGTGTTTAGCTCAACCCCAAGTCAGGAGTCGTTTTTTCTTCCACCCCCCACACTGTGCTCTCCTAAAATTAGTCAAAAACGACAGACTCGTCTTGCATAAAACTTTGTGACCTTGAAAAGACAATCATTGTGACCAGATTTCAATAATTTTTTTGGGGAAAAAGATTCTTTGTAACCCAAGTCATGGGACCAAGTCGGGTTCGAGCGAGCCCCTCAAACGCCAGGCCTGAATAGGGTAAAGCCAACTAATTGAGCAAACTAATGCCACTCAAAACCTCTACAACGTAATATTCCTCCATAACATTCATTGACACTTTTAAAACTTTTAAAACTTTGAGCCTGACAGAATATTATGCGGTTGTGCTAAACCATGTAGCTACTGAGCAAACATTACGCAAAATGACCCAAATTCAACCAAATCCAGTGTGAATTATCCAAAACTCCCAAGGTTTTTGCTAATTCGATAAATGAAAAATCTTAAATTTATTTTTGAAATGTTTTGTCACGCCCGCAAAAATGTTTTATGTTAAGATTTAAAACAATTCCAAATCCAAGTTTTTTTACGAAGTGTGGCAGTATTTTTGTCCATTTAAATTCTCTATTATAAATGTTAGCGTTGGTAATTAAAGAATAATTTCTAAATAACTAGATACTTCGACGATTTTATCTTGCCATTCTCAAATGAAAATGGCATCCAGTCATTTCAAAATTATTCTTTCATGAATTTTATATTTTAAAACCTGAGAGATGTTTTTATTCGGTATTTGTTTCCTTCTTTATTATATCAAATTGTGTTTCTGACTAAGATTATTCACGATTCAATTAAATAAGATTTCTTGTATATTTCTCAGTCGAACCAAATACTCTTATCAGAGTATTCTGATCACCATGTTGATTGTCATTTTGATTGGATATGGGTCATTTTGCCTGGATTTGGCTTAATATAGGTCCTTTTGGGTGGTTTTGGGTTAGTAAACGGTTAGCACGAACGGACGTTTTTGATGTCCGATCACTTTTCGTGCCTGCTAGAAAGGAATGGTTGCTGTTGTTCCGAAAAGAAAATTTTTAATTAAATAAGGAGAGTAGGAAATGGAGTGAGAAGGTCAAGTATATTTAGAGGCTAAGTAAATGAAATTATTTAAGATCCTGCTAAAATATCAAAACGTTGCAAAATAGATTAGAAAAATCTATAAATACAAGTAATGCGAAGCGCCTTATGTGGTGTATTAAAAAGCGAAAAATATCATCACAATATTATTCTCTCCTCGGGTTTTGAAATAAATATTGCTAGTCGGTTAACAAAATTAAAACATTTTCAGTTCTTAATTATCACTCTTTTGTAGATCTCTACAGAACTTGCAGAATACATAAGACATTCATTAACTATAGTTGAATTAATATTCTTATTTATTCATGACATACGCTTTTAAAATGAAAACTCAACTGATCACTTGGGGAAAAATCAACTCACGCTCCTAGCACAGTGCAGAAACGTCAAACTCAGCTTACT
This sequence comes from Cladonema radiatum, assembly GCA_025330745.1. Classification (NCBI taxonomy): domain Eukaryota; kingdom Metazoa; phylum Cnidaria; class Hydrozoa; order Anthoathecata; family Cladonematidae; genus Cladonema; species Cladonema radiatum. Next base: position 7,491 of record JANSTP010102674.1, on the reverse strand, counting down.
TAGGTCAAATATAATGATTCAATTATGTCCTTGGTTTCGGCTGGGCTACAATTCTGAGGAGCATACATGCTTCATCATAATTCCATAATTTTGAGTCACGAAAATCATTGTCATGCGAAAACAAACTAACTAAACCCACTAGGTTACTGTTTATTGGATTATCGCGTTGGTGTAGTATACAATGAGTCGTTTTTTCATGGTATCCCCAAGACCAATTACGTGGTTGCATTGTCATCGATAGCTTAGCCAGGAGACTATCTAATTACGCTGTAAACGAATGTGAAAAAAAAAAATGTGAAAACCAAAAAACTATGCATATTTTAATAATTATTTTCACTGATCTTGAAGAATAAAGATCGACATTTTCAGCGTATTTTGTGCTTGGTGATTACTCTTACATAGACAAGTTTATGTTATGTTCCTCTACTCGCTACAGATTGGGTTAGAGTCAGAATAGGGAGTGGAATCAATGTATGCAAGCAAAGCCCAATAAAAATTGCTGACGTTAAGTATGGTAAGTAAGGAATAGTAAGGAATAGATGGAAAGTGTGTCTCAGTGCTTTTACCTGAATTCTTTTATCAAAAGTCCTAAACAAATTAGGCTAACTGAAAAGGAATTGAAGTCATTATCTACTCTTCTGGAGCTTTTTTCTTTTTCTTTGTTAACTAAGCGAAGTACCCTCTGCCCACACGCACATTGCGAGCATAGTCATATACTAGCAAAAATGTTGCCTCTGCTTAGACTTCTAATTCCAGGACCCAGCTTGTTCTTGTACTTGTATCTTCAGGTAAAATATTTTTTTCAATATTGGTTGTTAGGAGGTATAATTCCGCATTTCATTCTTTTCTAGTATGAGTGGATTTTCATTCACAAAAACTCTACATGTGTTCGTTGTTGAAAATTGTTTACTCAACCTTGAGCAGAACAATACCTCCTGAAATAAAATAAATTTAATTTTCGGCACCCTTTATTTCAAGAAGAAACGTTCACTGGCCCCGACTTGCCTTTAAATTTTCTTTCGTCTGTAATATTTGTCTAGATCAATGATTTATGTGTATCTATTTTGAATGGTCATAAATATCATACAAATGCCATGTCCACTAAGATGAGCATTACCATCCCTAACTTCCCCTGCAAAAGGTTATTATTGGTCATAGGATGATGGGGTCACAGAGAGAAAACTACTAGAGAATTAGTTTAAATTAAAGGAGCAGACTTTTATTATGAAAAACCTGTCGTAAAGTTTTTTTATAATTTTTGCATTAAAGAACTTCCAACTCGAATCATAACCTTGGCTTATTTCAAGATTTGTTTATGAATTTTGTATTAGAGGACTTACCACTCTAAAAGAAATCGATTATTGATAAATCATAATAGCTCAAAAACCTCCTCACTAAAGGATTGCCAAGAGTTTATATTGCTGTGAACATACTGTGACTTTGGTCGCGTTTGAATACACATATGATGTAGCAGACCTCAGTGTTTTTGAAGTGTTAACGTCGAGCTTTTAAAGTACATAAGCTATTCTATGATAGATAAATTATTTTGTGACAGGAAAAAGTTTGGACAATTAAATTAACCAAATATTATTTTGCTGCAGGCCACTTCCAGAAGCTATTTTATATACTGTTAATATGGTTCTAGATTGTTTCAAATACTGAGATATTGGGGGGGATTAGCTACAAAGTTCTTCTGTAGCGAAAACTTCAGAGCTTTATATGGTCAAGCGACGGGTGTCAAGCTAGCTCTGATTATTCGAGTATTTTGATAATTGAGACAAAATGTGTTTCTTCATTCGAAATTCATTCATCCATGACCATGGTCAATCTGTTCATGAAATAAAAAATCAATAAGTTCAACCATTTGCAAAGGCTAGCAAACGAAAAAGGACTTTATTAAACAACTTCAAGAGTCCATAACTCTACAACCGGATAGATTTTTAATGCAACATTTTCAGCGATGACTAAAGTTAAAGAACCGTATCTAAATAAGCAATAAAATTTTTGGCAGGAAAGCGCCTTTAATCATTAGTTAAGTTCGTTGTGTGTATCTAATAGAATCGGGGGTGAGTGAGATGGGTCAAAATTATCTAGATTTACTTCAGAGTAGGCCACTAATTCCATAAATAGTGTTAGTAGGGGGAAGGGGTAATTCAGGTTCTACAATGTTTATTGGAAACAGTTTTTGCAGAAAATTAATTTTACATAATGGGAGTCCATGAGCCTATAAAATTACCTTTTTATAATTGTATCTGAAAAATTTTGTTGCAGAAAAGCGTTAATTAAGAGGTGAGGATCTTTTCAGAGAGGGTGATAGCCAGCATCACCTGGCTTGAAAATGCTAATGAAAGAAATATCTTACATTTATATCTTACATCTTATCTTTCATTCGGTGATGCCGTTTTTTGAACGCCAGCCTCTACACCTTTATTTACCTCATTAATTTTCAATAATTTCCATAATTGTTGTTTGGTTAGATTCAAATTCTTTAATTGCGCTACCTTGGATTTCAAATTTTTTGTTTAAATAAAATTCAGTTCGATCATTATGAACATTCGAATATTATGTGGTTCTATCAAACTTAGTCAACGAAACATGAAATCGAAACTGAGAGTAATTGAGTTATCTGATATTCGGTAGAAATAGACCAGCTAAATATAGGTGACAATTTTTTGGCAAGCATTTACTTTAATTTTCAGAATAATATTTTCATTTTATGAAATTTTATGAAATGACTGGACAATTCACAATATATACTAAACTTTCATTCCTTCGTTCAAAATATTGAAAAAATATCATCATATGTTTCAAAACCAAGCTGCTACTACCAGTGGTGGCCTGAGTGGAGGGGCAGAGGGCGGAGCAATGCTCCCGTGTTAAAGACAAATTTAAGAGGCGCAAAACTGAAAAGAGGGCTCCTAAAAATTCTATCAACAAATTTTAATAAAGTACATTTCGAAACGTTGTTTATTTGCTATTTCTTCCTTTTCAAGCATGATTCATTAATAACAATACATTGGATCATATTTACTCGTATTTAGGGTGAAGTAATGTGACAGAACATTCTCCACTTCGTTATGAAATTTTTTTCTGCACCACAAAAGTCGCAGAATATCATTTTGACATTTTGACTAGCTGACCATATATCCCCAAAGAAGCAAATAAAATCAAAGTAGCACCCGTCTTTGGAAAAAAAGTCTTTTATCAACAAGCTTTAACAAGTCCCCTTTGCTCTGCCACTAGTACAACAAAGAGCAGACTATTGCAAGATTTTTTGTTTTGGGTGTTAAATATATCGAAGTTTGGTCTTCTTTTTGTTAATTTTTTTATCTTAATGGATAACAGTCAGCAAAGGAAGTAATATCTTTCTAGAATGCTAAGGCTCTCGAGAATACTGAATTTTTTTGTCTGGCTTGCTTACATTAACATGTCTCCAATTTGTGCATTGTCTGATATCCAAAATCGATCAAAGATAAGTTTTTCTGCTTTTCTCGTTCTTCCACCTTGTTCCACTCATTGAGATCTTTCTTTTGGTATTTAAAGTAATCTTGAGCTAGACTGCGGCGGGCTAAATATGATGTCACCGGAAAAAATTTGGTCAAAATCTTAGAAATGATAATTTCTAAAATCCTTGACAAGCGATAAACCTTAATATTTACTATAATTAACTTATATTTCTTATGAAAAATAATATTGCACATTATTTTTATTAAAAATTTTTTAAGAACAATTTTTAATGAATAAGTTCTAAAATTCTTTCAAACTTCCTGGCGCCATATATAGCCTAATGTCTCCTAAATAAGAAAATGTTCAAATGCTTAGTAAGTGCTCAAAAAAGCTTAAATTGCTTAGGTGGTGAAATGAGTTAAGTGCTTTAACGTTATGTTACCCATGGGCGTCTTGAAGTATACCCGAAATATGCAAATGTGAATTCTAATTTTCAAGAGTTATTTTTCACCACACCACAGAGATACCTATAAAATAATTCAGATGGTAACTTTTATTGCCAAAGAGTAAAATTATATGTATGCTTCAAACAAATATCTTTGGAACTTGAATTTTTGAAAATTGGGTGAAAATGGGGAATTTTCTGAGGGAGAAGATTGGTCAGAAATTTTGACATACAAACATGTATGTAATTTGACGTTTTCTTCATGAAACATCATACCAAACTCTACACATTTGTGTATTTTGATTAATTAAACAGATCTAAATCATTTCGGGTGTTTATCGGTTCCATTAAAAGTGATGACGTCAAAAACAGTTTTATAATCTTAACGACGTCGAAGTCGCAATGATGTCATAATGACGTTAATAAGACGTCATTCGGATATCGGTGGCCAGAATATATATTTTCCTACAAAAATAAGTCATAAAAGCTAATTTAAAAAAAAAAAACAATTTGTCATATATGAAATGACAGTTGTGAGAACTTGAAGAAAAGCTAAATGGTAAAATAATGACTTCATAGCTGGGGATTTGGTCCGAGCTTAAAATTGTTTTACGTGTCAAAATTATGGTAATTACGATTTGTACCTGCAAACTATATCAAAAGTTACTAAAAACGTCGTGTTACTGGAGGGGGGTAATTTTTACCCACGGACATGAAGAATAGCACTAATCTGCTTCTGTGATTGAAATACTTAAGTGTGAAGGTGTCTAGGTGATTTCAGTGCCCATCAATCCTACCTTTCCGAGGCGGTCGTTTTTGAACTCAGAAAAGTAATTGCAATAGCAAATGCTAAAGCAATAGCAGCCAAAACTTTGACTTATTAAACTCGTATCCATTTTCTCCTAATTCACACAGTGATATGACCAAAAAGCTGACAAGGAATCCATTTTTTGATCGTAACATGGAATATTGGAATTTCTCGGTAATAACTGATTAACGACCTTGACATTTATATCAAATAGTGGAGACGCGAGACGCAACCTTTTATTTGATACTAAAATTTTTTTCCCTTTTATGAAAAATACTATACTTATGCTAAGAAACAGTAGATTCTTATGTCATAGAAAATGGCTTCACAGAAATTAGTCGAGTCACATTTCACATTCACATTGTTTGCACAAAGAACAAAGTTTATAACTCAAAATAATTAAAGCACTCATTATGCAAGCGAAGTACTTAAAGTTGAGAACTTAGAGCACTTATTAAGTACTTAAAGTACTTAACCCTATTCCAACTGGACTTATTAGGAGCACCTCGGAACTGGCGGGAAGCGATTTTTGCTCCCCTCTTAAGATCTTAGGAATCACTTACGACAAAGCGATGAAACTTGGTACATTAATAGACCAACTTATTATGAACACTTTAATACCATACTTACTTTATTACGCCATCAAAATTTGAAGACGTCATCAGTTTTTGCCGACAAGTTGACGGAAATCGGGTTTTTGAGATTTTCAATTTTGGAGAGCCATTAAAAGTGAAACAAAAGAGCTTTTTATTTGCGTTTATTTTTAATTTTTCTCCTAAAACTAATTAGTTTGTTGTCATTTGGAGTTAAAGAAGTTTTGAGCACAAAAGTTAGATTTTGCCCAAAAATGACTGCAAACTTTGACCTACAGGGTCGTAATTTGGGCGTTGCCATGACAAAAGTGGGCGTAGTCACAAAAATCTTTTTAATGGCAATCCTCCAAGATAAATTTTGTTAAAAGTCACAAAGTTTTTTGGTAAAATCCTTTTCACTTTATGAGTAATACTAAAAAAACTAGAAGAGGGGGATTTTGCCACCCCCTTCCTCCTAGTTTGAATAGGGTGAAGCACTTATTACGCACTTAAAGCACTTATTCTTCACCTGAAACACTTAAAGTACTTCAGTAACTTTAAGCACTTGAATCACTTAAGCACAACTTTCAAGCACATATTAACCAGTTAAGCACTTAGGCACTTTTAGCACTTAAACACTGTGGGTAAGCACTTGCGGCACTCGTAGCATTTTAGCACTTAAGCACTTTTACAGCACTTTGATCAACTGAGTACTTAAGAACTTAGAGCACTTTATTTAGCCGACTCTTTGAAAGCGTTCCAAAAACATGTTCGTATATTTTTTCTTAGTTTTTTTTGAAAGGACCAAACGATTGTACGTTAACAGCTAAAAGTAAGTCTTAAATAATATTTAAAGCTTTGATGATTAGGATTTGTTAGATACTATTTCCTATTCATTTTAAATATTACTCTACAAAAAAGTCAAAAAGTATGTCACAAAAGCTCAGAGTACCTTCTTAACTTCTTATCAGGAACTCATTGATGGGCAAATATTTTCGTAGCCATACCCTTAAAACCGGTGATAACGTCATTGTTTGGCCAAGGGATCGATTATTTAGTAAAAAACAGAGCTTAAGAAGGGATTACTAAACAAATAACAGTTAAAATTTTTTTGTTTTGTGGAAACTGTGATGTTCGACTTCCAGTTCTTTAATTAATAAATTTTTCATGGAAATTGGAAATTTGCTTTTTCAAAACCAACTTTTGAAAGACAACACTGATTTTTGTCACAACGCTTTTAATCATATGGTCAAATGAAATGGTAGAAACAAGGTTGAAGTTCTACTGTATCGAGTTTCGTTACGCTTGGTTTAGTGACTTATTCTATATTAAATAGGCTGTTTCAGATTGGGTCAAGAATGACTTATAGTGATTTCTTTATTTTCGATATTTTCGATATTCTGTTTAATAGAAAGCATATTATTCTGTTGAATAAAAAAACTTAAAAACAAATATTTAGAAATTATTTCAAAATAGGGGCGAGTGATTATTCAAAATGGGCGAGAGAAGTATCATGAATTAGAGCAATTATTGATTCAGAATCATGCTGAGGCTTTTCAAGGGAGGGTAATTTTGACAATTTTGAACTCAAATACGATTTAATGATTTTTTTTCTTGTGCTTTGTACCAATTCACTGGTATTGCCTCAGAACACCTTTTTTTTTACTTCTTGCATTTTTTTATCCAATTCCTAATATTTGTGAGCAAAGAATTATCATATATTTTAGTAGCTAGCACAGATTTTCATTTTTATGATACATTCATAGAAAAGATTTTCATAGGTGCGTTATTTTTGACACCACTAATTTGCTGATATCTCCCAAGAATGGAAGATAAAAGATTAAATGAAACTTGAATATTTTATTAGATGAAATATGTTTCATTTCAGATGCAAATGCTTAAAACCTTTCTCATGCATAATTTGTGCTGCTTTTTTATGAGTTTTTTATTGAATAAGTACAGGGATTAAATGAAGTACCCACCCCTGTCTTAAATAAGTGAAAATGTCATTAAAGAGTTCATCAATCAGTATCAAATAAAATGTTTTGTTTTAAATGTAGACTAATAAGTAAAGCATCCCATTTTAATATCTAGCAATATATTTCTTTTTATGTTTTTTTATGTTTATGAAATCTTTTGAGTTAAAGCAAGAATTAACTGTGTTATTTTTTATATCGATAATCGCTTTATGGTTTTAGATCAATATCTCTGTTATTAAT
>JANSTP010102563.1:0-13208 GCA_025330745.1 Cladonema radiatum | reverse complement strand
TAATGGAACGAAAGAAAAATAATAAGAAAATACACGCTCATTTTAAGAAATTTCTCGCTACGCGGAAATTTAATAAAGACTAAGTTGTTAATCTTCATAATATGAACATAATAAAAGTTGCCAAAGTAAATAATAATAAGGAAGTTGATGTTATAGTCTGTCAAAAATTTACCCTCCAAAGATAAATTTAACATCTAATTGCCAAAATAACACTTAAAGATAAATCAGATCATGAAATAAACACAAAAATGATTTGTTACATATTGCATCTATAGAAATAATGACAGGTGACTGTGTTGTATATAAAATAATGTTTTTCTTCTTCTCGCTTTTCGATTCTTTGTCCCTTGTCAGCCTCAAAGATTCAGAGGGAAAATGACAAGCCAGATTTTTTAATTGATTTCGAATCTGACATTTCTCCCTTGAGTTTAAAGATTTGTTTTGATTAAAGCTTCTAATCTGAGTTGGAAAAAGGCTGAAAACTAAGTAATTTTCCACAAGTAGGATATTGAACCATTGTGTCAGCTGCTTTTCTGAAAATCCAACATGACAAAAATTATAAATAGCAAATTCATTTTCCTTAAATAATTGTTTTGCTAATAGCTTTAAAATTCCAACAACCAGTATACAAATAAAAAGAGCTTAAAATTACAAATACCATAATAATTTGAGGTGCTAGTACCATGTAACGAAAAAAAAATAACACCAAGCTATTTGAATGTTTTTGATTATGATAAATTTTAGAATATATTCTGCTGGGGAACAGTGATGGTTTATAAAAGCTACTTGTAGGCATTTTTGAACTTTTCTATTATCACATGTGACATTACCTGCTATAACTAACTGATGGACTCGGAAAATGCATGTCTGAGTTACTACTCTTCTATTAATAGTGCTTTGTATCATACTTGTTTGAAAAAGTTGTTTTACAAGTTTTAAAATGCATAATTGAAAAGTTTGATAATAATTCACTTTTTGTGGAAATGATTAATTTTTTGATGTTGGGATATTGTCCAATATATGAAACGACAGCCTCCATTTCAAGAGAAATGGAATGAAACATTGTGTACACCATAACCTCAAGTACCCCTTTGTACTAAAATGCACATAACTAAATTATTAGCTCAAGATACTAACATCACAAAAGTCTGGGATTTTGAAAGATAATTAGATTCTGCAACAGAAAAAAAAAATTTTCGGTTCAAAATCTCTACAGTCGTTATTTTTAAGGAACAAAGCTGCGAAATTCCAAATTCAGAGAGTATTTTCTTACAAAGCTATAGAGTCTTAATCCTATTCAAGCCAGGCCTTTTAGGGGTCCTGAAAAGCTGGGGTAGAGGGGGGGCTTTTGAAGCCCTTCTTATTTTCTCTGGAAATGCAAAATATACTATTACTAAGAAACTTTGAGCAATGATAGGTGGCAATGTGAATAGTGAAAATCATGCAGAAGTTTTTTGCCAATATTATCAGAAGGTTGTTCAGGCTTGGGCAAAGTTCAATTTTAGACTTTTGCTCATTTTAAGAACCTTCATGCAGAAAAAAATATTTAGTTAAGTGTTTCCTATGTAATTTTGACCAAGGAATTCAATTCTGGTGGTTAAAACTGCCGTATCATGCAGGGAAAAAGCTTGGGCCGAAGCCCAGGCTTCAATGAATCCATACTGGGTTGGAGGAGATTGGGGGGTTGGGTCAAGAATGACGTTAATATTGTTAGGGAGGATATCTCAGCATTAGTGGACTCAAGAATTATAATGAATGAATATTGGAAAAGAATATTTCATCAAGTGTAATAAAAGACATAGATCCTAAATATTAAATAACCAACAATCAAAAGTCTATTTCATTTTTACTGTAGTCATCTAGAGGCTCAAGACATCCAAGAATTATTCAAATTTTTCTATGGCAAAATTTATGCTTTTGATTAAAACTTAAAGGGGAAACTGAGGCAAGGAAAAACACACCTAAATTTCAGAACCAAAGGTGCATATTTTGTCCAATATGATCAAGTATTGATGTCTCTGACAGCTCAAAAAGGTTTTCTAAAAAATGAAAATTAAACTAAAATCAATGAAAAAATGGTTATAAAGAATAGATATTTATTTCTTAGCACAAAGGAATGCACTGGGATATAAAAGGCATTTAAGTAATTTAACTTCTGACATTTAACTCTTAAGTGCAGCACAACTGAATAATTTTTAGTGTTTATTCCAAGAAATCATGTCTCATCAAATGTAATTAAAATGATTCAAACTCAAATTTCTTTTAAATACTATTAAGACACCATGTAACATCAGTCTCATGGTTTAAAATCTCAACAACCATATAGGGTATAGGTGCACCAAGTTTGGTTACAAAAGATCTCTCAATGGGGTCATAGGTTGCTGCCATAGCAAAACTGCACTAAAAATTGGATAAAATTGGACTGAAAATTTTCAGAACCAATTGTTGGCTTCTTTTATGTACGATTTTCCATAATGTCATAGACTGGGACCATTCCAATAAACATTTAGAATTAGGCTTGCAAGACCATTTGAGGTAGTCATGCACCAAGTTTGATTAATAAAGGTCTAATACAGATGGGGTTAATAAGATTTTTGAAAATTAGCCTTTTTATTTATTACTAGCTGGATACAGCGTCCTATTGGCCTCCTAACGCAGTTCCAGATCGCTACGGGATCCTTTACCTATATCAATGTTCTAAAAGCTCTTAGACATATTGTCGATCTGGTCAAATTTTTATTATAAAAGTTACTGCACTTATAAAATCATAAGTCGTTGCGATGTTAACAGGATCAAAATAGTAGATCAACTTCTAAAAATGCATTGTATGACGCTGAAGCGTCATATAATCCTGCTAGCGCAGATCAAGCAAAAGATTGCTATGCGATCCCTTGCTAAAAATGTGTTATTTTTTATTTTAAAAAATTGAGAAAATAAGTAAAAGACAGGGAGTTGTCATAGCAAGCAACTGTCAATATTGGCCTAAATGTTTTCAGAACTATTTAAAGTATGTGTGAATCAAGTTTGGTTATTAAAAGCAAAGTACAGATAAAGTTACAAAAAATCTTAAAAACTGACCATTTCATGATGTCATAGGCTGTTGCCATAGCAACCAACTGTCGAAATTGGAACAAAAACCTTAGAACCATTCGGGAGGTATGTGTACCAAGTTTCGTTACTAAAGGCAATGCACAGAAGGAGTTATAAAAGTTTTATAAAACGGACCTTCTAATGACGTCATAGGATGTTGCTATAGCAACAAACCGCTAAAATTGGCCTAAAAACTTTCAGAACTATTTGATGTATTTGTGTACCAAGTTTTGTTAATAACGGCAAAGTACAGGTGAAGTTATAGAAAATTTTGAAAATTGAGCTTATGATGATGTCATAAGCTGTTGCAATGGCAACAAACTGTCAAAATTGGACCCAAATTATGCAGGACCATTTGGGGTATACGTGTACCAAGTTTGGTCACTAAAGGCAAAGTACAGGTGAATTTTCCCCATCACGATTATTCCCTGTTTTCTACACAGAATGTTTTTTCATACGGAAAAATGTCAGGAACATTGGAGTGGTTTCACCTCAAAATTTTTTGACATTTTCTGAGTTTGAGCCAATGGAAATCTTTGGTTTTGCTTTCATTTTCCAAATAAGGAGTGCTCACTTCCATAAAAGGAGCGTTACTCTACGGAAATTATATATAGATATATAGTTCATTACATAGTAAGATTGGTTCCATAATTTCTAGGACCATTTGGGGTATACATGTGCCAAGTGTGGGTAGCACAGCTATAGTAACAGTCTTTTTTGAGATTTAAAACTTTTTAACAGTGTGACTTTAGTTTTGAAAGTGGCCACACTTTGTATTACACTGAATTATTGCCCGTAGCAAGCCAAATATTGATATAAAAAGTTTTGGGATTTTGATTGGCTCAAAAGCTTTTGTTGCCTTTGACAGTGCAGACAAATAAAGAGCAGTATTTGCCTGCTGCTATTGGTTAAGTTATTTACTTTATGAAACATCAAAATGTTTAATGCAGTGAGATCATGTTCTCATATCTCACATTCAAAATTTTTTCGTCATAAGTTCTTGCATTTGATAAGCAAAATTAAAACAAAACATATTTTAGTACCTGGATGAAGGAGATAATTTTTTAAGTTTATAGATGGCTAATAATCCATAATTATATTACATATTTACTTTGTGAAATACCTCTGAATATTGGCCTTCCTATCATATTGCCCTTGCAAGCTCAAACAATACTTTGACGTTGGTCGATATTCGGGGTTTTATGCAGCCACTTTTGGCTAGGTCTGTTTTTATACTAAAGATTGAGTTTTCTCATTTATAGTTTGTATAATCCATAGTCATATGTTTTTGAAATGGCAGCATTTGTGGGTGTTTTTACCTTTAAATAGTATAATATGACATATTTTTTTCTTTATTTTGATTCATTTAATCAAAAAACTGAGACATTATGTCAGATCTAAAGTATTTCTTTTTGTTTTTTATCCAATTCAGTTCAAAACTCAATTAAAGATTGAGTTCTTACGACCATTAAACAGTTCTAAGAATTGTCTGCATAAAACCCTGACCCTCCGGTATTTCCCTTGGAAACATGTAATAGAGGCTTAGTATTAAATCTAACATGTAATACCATTAATTTCTTACATAATTGTCAAAACCTTTTTACAGGATTTGATTTATTTTTTTTTTTTTAATAGTGCTTTTAGTTTGTTTCCATTCAAAATTCATGCTAAATGAATCAAGAAATGAAATCAACTTAAAATCATGAAAATTGCTGTTTCTAATTTCTAATTGTTATGTTTCAAAACCATGTATATCATTCTCATTGTTTTTGTCTTTACAAGTAGAAATATCATATTGAAAAAATAAAACTGTTTAACAAAATTTTTAAATAACATCCAATCGCAGAGCTGCAAATAATTATCTTTTACCAGTAGTCATGCTGATCAGTGAGATTTGAAATCAGACAGTCAACAGATAATGACGGCGGTTAAATTATAACGTAGTTGTCTCCGTTGTTTAAGTCCTATACAAAGCAAAAATCAAAAAACAAATATTGTAAAAGTGATGATAACCTAGCTATTTTGTTACTTACTAAAGTCATATACAAAGCAAATAATTAAGAAAAAATATTTATATTAAGCTTGGTAAAAACTTTTGCTCACTAGAATTAAATTCATGTCTAGCTATTTTATATTATTTCTTTTATTTTAAAAAGGGTAGCAGTCAGATTGAACAAAATATTAAACAATCTGAAGTCAGTGTTGCATATGTGGCGGTAAATGACTGTTGATAGGCTGTTATTTGCAGCACTCGGACAATGACAACGAACGACAATCAGACAAAGAATAGTGAATTGAACAGATTTATTTTGTTACAAAATTCTTTCATGCATCATTACTAAATTTCTGTTTACACAGCGCATATGTTCTTATTCAATTCAAACGTGTTCAATTCATATGTTCTTATTCAATTCAAATGAGCAAGAAGCTTTTCGAATTTATTAAGACGGTGATTTTATAAAATCAAAAAGCTTCTTGCTTATTTTAATATTTTGTTGTATTTATTTATTCATTTGCTTCATCAAACGTTTATGTTTATGAAGAATAAAGTGATATTTAAACAATTTTTTTTTTTTTTTTTTAATTAAAGGGATTCTGAAGTGATAATGAAATTTAAGTTCATATCAAAGACAATTAAAAATAATGAACACAACTTTTTATTTCATCCCAATCCTACTTTCAGTTCTCAAGAAATATGAGCTTGAAGATTTGTCACTTAAGGAATTCACCTTAAATGTTTCAAAATTTCTGATGTCATCTAGTATGTAGAATAAATACCTCAATCTTGAAATATACATATCTCAGGTTATAATAGTGATTCATAATTAAGATTTTAAATATAGATCTTAAATGTTTATTGAAATTATTCTGCAATAACATCTTTGTAAATGGGGTTCAAGCCACTGGTCCCAAGCACCTTTCAAAATAATAGTTGTCCTTGATTTTGTTTGAAGATTGTTTTCTAAGAGTTTTAGTACACACGGATGATAAGATTCTATCTGTTATTCAAATTTATCAAATATCCCCACTCATACCAACTGCAGCAGAATGAATACGAATATTGGAATGTAAACCTTGATAATAACCCTATTATAAATTTTCATGATGGGGAAATAACAACTGCTCAACAAAGGGCCCATCAATATTTGATATTATCAATACTCTTTTTGTATTTAGAAGAAAAAGAAACCAGTTACTTTTTGAAAGTTAAGTTATATGATGCCTGCCTGAAATATTAATAGGATTTTTTATCCTCTTTAAAGATACTTTTTGACTTTTTAATACATTTGGCCCAAAAACCTTTTACTCTATGCTTCTACCTATTACACACATAAAAAATAGTTTCAAAAAGAAACTTTGTCGAATCAGTGAACTATATCATGGTCACCTCTCTTTCTCAGAACAAAATAAGATGAAAACTTTTTATCCAAATAACAAAAAAAACAAAAGAATAATCATTGACGTAGGACTTGCTACATACATAAAAAACAAAAAAGAAAAGAGCATGAACATTTTGTTATAAGAAGAAAAACTATTTTTCATTTTTTGTTTGAAAGCCTACATAAATGAAAGTGACTGGAAAACTAGAAAAATTCTTTCACAAGTTATAAAATATCAACACTACAATGAATTATACTGAGAACTCAGACTGGCGTAATGATCAAAGTTTAAGAACATACGTTATTAGTGTACACACAACTCAAAGTTTTCTTATTGCCTTTTTCAATATCGCAACCATTGTCAGTTTAGTGAAAACAAAAGAACATACAAAACAATCAATGTTTATCATTTTGTTGATAAACATTTTTGATTTAATATTTGGTGTAATTGCTCCTGTAAGCACAATTTTAGTATTCGAAGTGCAATCGGAAGATGTTTATCACTTTATAAAGGTTTTAGAAGAGTTAGCTTTGTCTATGTCGGCTTCTCTTAACAACTTGCTAATTATTGATCGATACCTTCACATAAAGCATGGAAACAACTATAACAATATATTTACAAAAACCAAGTTCATCGTGGCTATTTGTGTTACAGTTTTGTTATCAATTATTCGAACTGTATTAATTTATGTTCCTGTTAAGGAATTGAAAGGAGCACTTGAAAGTGTCCTAATTACTGTCTCATTGATCTTTTACTTTTTATCATACTCACTCCTTCAAGAACATGAAAATCAAATGAATCAAATGAACGAACAAGCAAGAAGTGTTACCTTTTATGCTAAGCTCTACTGTCTTGCTTATTTTATCCTAGTAGCATTGTCGGTCCTAGCAATTGGATTTACGGAAAAGGTTATGAATATTGATAATTCCTTGTCCCTTACTCTTTCAAGGTTAGTATTAAGTACATATTCCTATGTGAACTGCATATTGTTAATATGTGTGAACAGAAAGATCAGGAAATTTTTGCTTTGCCAACAAAATGAAATTGACAATGAGAACCAATCTGACGTGAGAATGAACGTTGAAGTACAAAGGGTTGAATTAAATGTGAATGAGCACCAAGTTGCTGAAATACGTTTAAATGAAAATCAAGTCGCTGAAATAAATGCGAATGAAAATCAAGTTGCTGAAATCAATGTGGATGAGAGTAGAGTTGCTGTAACAAATGCGAAGGAAAATCAAGTTGCTGAAATGAATGTGCACACAATACAACATGCTGAAATGAAAATGAATCAAAATCAAGTTGCTGAAATAAATGTGAATGAAAATCAAGTTGCTGAAATGAATGTGCACAAAATACAAGTTGCTGAAATGAATCTTCATAAAAATCAAGTTGCTGAAACAATAATGAACGAGAATCGAGTTGCTGAAAATGTCAAAGAAAACCAAGTTGCTGAAATGAAAGTGCACACCATACAAATAAAGTGCTGAGATAAATGTGAATAAATAAGAATGAGAACCAAGTTGCTAAAAAGATACAAAAGCAAATCAAGCTGCTGAAATGAATGTAAATGAGAATGGAGATGCTGATATGAATATGATACTTGCTTTCCTGAAATAGATATGAATGCAAATCAAGTTACTGAAACTCATTTGAA
Source organism: Cladonema radiatum (assembly GCA_025330745.1). Lineage (NCBI taxonomy): Eukaryota > Metazoa > Cnidaria > Hydrozoa > Anthoathecata > Cladonematidae > Cladonema > Cladonema radiatum. The sequence continues at coordinate 5,080 of JANSTP010102563.1, read as the reverse complement.
AAAAAAATTGCTGAAGAAAATATAAAATTTAAAATCAGATTTTGAAATAAATACCAAAACAACTCTTGGATGATTTCAATTAACAAAATTATTATAATGTATGTATAGAACCGAAGACAGGTGATTGTGTTGTATATAAAATAATGTAATTCTTCTTTTCACTTTCTTTTCACTTTTCACTTTTCACTATTTTCGTTCTTGCTGGTCTCAAAGAGATTCAAGAAGTGAGAAGAGAAGAGTGAAAAGACAAGTCATGATTTATTTCTTGACGATCTGACATTTCCTTCTCAATTGAAGTGCAACATTTGTCGTGACAGCAATTTTGGCAAAATGTTAGAAAATTATGTCACCAAGTGTGTAGAAAAAAGCAGTTCAAATCTCCAATATACAAGAATTTTTCAATGCAAGCTAACTTACAGGTGGGAACTTACATAGACTTATCCGGAAGTCTATTGGTTCGATCACCAATAAAAGATTTGTCAGGCCAATTTTAATTTGCAAATGATAAGCAAATTAAAAATTGGTGGTAATTTTATAACAGTTTTCATGATTTAATAGTTTTATGGCCAATTAAATTTTATCGCCAAACAACTTTTCAGTATTTTCCTTTTCTTACAAAAATTATTGTACAACAGTTACATTTGCAAATGTGCTTTTGAAAATGAGAAATGATATTTTGAAAATCAAGAAAAAGTTACTTTCTTATAAAAGTGGCTACCTCAAAGAGGTTCAGGTATTCGAAAAGTGTATTTGTGAGACAGCAATTGCCTCATACAGTGGTGTTCTCGCACATGTTTTACAGTACATTGCTCATTAACCTAAAAATATACTTTTCTACTTTGTGACTGCATATTACAAATATTGATATTTTCTTTAGGCATCAACAAGCCAACACACAAAACTGACAAAGAGTTGAAATCACTATGTTTGTTGTATGTTTGAAACCATCTTAAAAAAGATAATGCCAAAAACATTGAGAGAAATAATTATGTCTTACCACATGAGATTGATGGTAGACTAGTAATATTTTGTGCTACTTTGTGAAAATAAAAGTTATTTTTACCTTAATCACCAACATATCAATGACTCGCAAATCTGCAACATGTCGATTCTGTTCAAACACTTCCCTAACTTTGTTTCTTCCTTGTTTCACTGAAAGATCCAATGCATGACTTTCGATCGTGTGAGGAATCTGAAAGGGAAAACATTATATTTAAAACAAAGACTAGAATAACTATAGACAAAAGTATGAATCAAATCAAGACTTGAGTTCATATGAAAAGATTTTAAAAATGAATTAAATCATACTGTAATAAAAATTAACATTATAAAAATAGGAAAATAGAAAAAAGAAAAACTTCAAAAAAGGCAAGGCACAGTATGAATTCTAGGAAGGCCATAAAAGAATTGCTTTTTTTAGCAAATGATTGTTTTGTCTTCAATTTCTTTTGTTTTTTTTCTAGACCAAAATTTCTAACAGTGGTGTATCTTACAAATTGCCCGACTGTCTGAAACAGGAAAAATTTGAAGAAGACTGAAGATTTCCCTTTGCCTGAACATGCAGAAAAAGCTGAAATGTCAGGAAATATCAGATATGGATGGTTGTTTTAAGCAGGAAAGGGCAAAATTAGCAGAAAATATGAAAAATATGAAAATAGATCTTAGTGACAAAATCAGGCAATCTATGTATATTGACAATCTGCGTCTACACCATACCCTTAAATTTCAAATATTCAGCCCTTTCTGATAAAAAAAAGTTCCCTTAAAGTTGGTGATGAGGTCTTTCTAATTAAAAATCTGTATGAACAGAAACAAAAAAAATGTTCTCATTATATCAATAATACAAAATAGATAACAGTTTGCATTTGGATATTCATCATAAAATTTTAATTTCATCTTGGAATTCCATGATTGGAAGCCCACCAGCTAGTAAATTGATTTTTTGTAGTATCAGAAAATTTAAGGAAGCTATGTTCTACTTGTCATATTTAATTTGCTTATGTTTTAGATCATTTGACTTTGAATCTTTTGGAGATGTTCATAAATTTTCACAGTGCCAGCCATTTTTTCAATTTGAATAAGCATTTTTTATAAGCAACTAATAAGGTAAAGGGTCATTACTAATGGCTTCTGTAATCTTGAAATTTCATACTGAGATTTCTTTATCAGTTCTGGAACAAAATCTGAAGCAAACTTACTGTTAAAATTGTACTTTCCGAGGTGTAAGTTATTAAGAGTCTTATTTCTAATAGAAAACTTGAACTAATGCCACTTTTTAGGGAATGATGCAACAGGAGTCTTGATAACTTTTCAATATAAATTGCAATAGGTGCTTGAAGCAAAAAGACAGTGTTCAGTAACATTGAAAATTGCTTCAAAAAGATCAAAAACAGAATTAGTTGATCACAAACCGGTTGCTTATAAAAAATTGTGTATTTAGCATGGTTTTATAACTGGAGAAGTTTTTCGACATAATTTAAGAAAAACTTTTTTATCAAAATTGTTGACAATACTTTTGTAGAGATGAATAAGAACCAAGAATGAAAATGTAAGTTAAAACTCAATGAAACAATTGCAAAATCTTAATACATTTGTATTCTTAAATAATTGTTTATAATTTCCATAATTTTTATATATAAAAAGAAAATTTTTATTAAAACATTTTTAAAAATATTTGGGTCGTGTGGTGTACTGGTTAGTGCCGTTGGCTCTGACCAGAATACCGCTGGTTCGATTCCCCGTCTGGGCATGATAAGTTCATATGAACTTCTGGCCTAAGACGTTAAACTAATACTAAAACAAACAAAAAAATCTCAAAATTAACGAACCATTCTTAGAAAGTAATTCAAAATCAACTTTTCCATAGAAAAATTGGATAAATAATTTGTACTAGGCTAGAGACATTTAGTAAAAAAAGTTTAAAAGGTTTTTTCTTTTCACATACCGTTTCAGGACATTTTTTCCACATACCATTTCAGGACAGTAACTATACACTTTTCAAGTTTTAGAAACATCTTGAGTAAAAATGGTCTATATGACTGTTTTAGTGAAGGCAACTCTTAAAATTCACTAATTTGTAGCAAATGCCCACTTATTGTGTTAATGCTAATTTTTTATAAAATATTTAAACATGCATTAGTCTGGCCTTTAAATTTTAAATGATTCTTATATGTTTTAAGCTCTATAGCAGCTTGCTGCTGATTTAGCCAGGGTGTTAGCTAGAAAGATTTTGCAAAGTCCGTTTGTTGGCAATTGGGAAAAAATATATCAGGTGAATAAACTGCCTCCCGCCATATGGTTGGGGGTGAAAAAAGTTTTGTGTTCTCAAATGCTTGAAATAGCTATTTTGACTATTTTAAAACCCTAAGACAGTCTTTTTTCAAGATTCTAGTTAAACAATGAAGTTTCAAAACAAATAGAAAAATAAAACTAAGAATTACTGCTGCAAATGCACTGATCATAAAAGAGAAAATTGCAAAACTAACAAAAAATACATTTACAGAACGGAAAATAATTGTTTTCAAAAGCCTTATTTTACAAAGATAGGCTAAAGATGGAAACAAGTTTAGAATACCACCTGTTGAAAAAATAGTTTTGTAGGCGGCCTACTGAGCCTACGCTGCCTATATTGCCCACCAAGCCAAGCCCCCATACCCCCATACCACCCAGGCCCAAGGGTAACATCCAATCCTCCCTCAGCCCAACCTCACTTCCATTATTTGTGATTTAGAAATCGATTCTTTTAAAAGTATGAAAAAAATTAATTTGTTATTGCAGTGCAAATGTTATAAGATCAGAGTTTTTAAATTATTGCATTGCATCATAATTGTCAACGTAGGCTGGATAGGCTATCAAAAATAGCAGGTGGTATTCTAAAGATTGAACATCAAAAACACTACGTAATATCAAGAGATGTGTTGCTAAATAATTTTACGATATCATCACAAAATCGTAATGCATGAAAAAAAATATTTTCATTTACAATCTTTGAGAAATATAATGGTCATTTTGTCCATCAAATTTTTTTCTGTCTCTAACATTTCTAGCGTTAATAGTGGAACAGTTGATAGTGTTGGTAATCTGTGTTGAAGTTTTTATTATGACTCGGCATACACTTTCTATAAAAAATTTTTATCTTAACTTTATGTCCTACTGTAGCACTTTCGGGATTATGTCTTTGAAAGTTATATTGGAAACATCACTTGTTAAAAACATGCTGTCAAAACAACTTTTCAATATTTTTGCTCTCACCTTATGTTATGTTATGTTTTCTTTATTTAATGTCGGTTGAGCTCCGGCACACCATCTGGTGACCTATATAAACCGACGCCCTCGGGTCTTAGCGTACTTCGTGCTGCCATTTGTGCCTACAACGTCAATTAACAGTTGCTTTTCTAAACAACCCGAGAGTGAGCCGCCTCAAGGATTCGAACTTCAACCGTTCGGAACCTGTCATTGGAATTGGCAATGAAGTGATTACCACTACACCACCACTATATGACCGACAAATATTGTTTTTTAACAGACATGATGTCCTTTAGATTAAATTTTTTTTTTTTTGTCAGTAACTAGAGTAGTTTTACTTTAGGGGCAGCGCCCATATTCAACCTGCCACGCTTAGCGTTAAATTGACGTTAAGAATACTATCCACCCAACAACCACCTATCTTAGCGCGTCAAGTCAGTTTCTTTGCTTTATATATTTGATTTGTGAGATTTAGTCATACAAGCAGACAACCTGGACGTCATTTTCACTTTTTTAAAAACATTGCCACACATTAGCACCAAAAGGTCTTATTTACATCCCACTCACCCAATTAATAGCAAGTTATCTATTCCTAACCCTTTTTTAATAAGTCACTGCAATTTAAATTGGACCCTATTCTGCAGTTAAGCCAACTTTTCATCATATCAATGACGTCAGTTTTCTTTGGAAAAGTAGCTGGAAGTAATTAAGTACAAGTAAGTAAAGTATTTATTTGCTGTCAAATCCATATGTACAAAATTAAGGATACAGGAAGGGAAAGTTATAGGTTTTTAAAATTCTTTGATTGCTCACAAGGTTTATTTTTTTAAGAAAA
>JANSTP010102452.1:0-13210 GCA_025330745.1 Cladonema radiatum | reverse complement strand
ACAAGCAAAATAGTCCCTCAGGAATCGTCAGAGCTAATACTAGATATTATCATCATGTTATACCGTTCCTAAACAATTGTCGTTATGTTTTTACTAAATACGGAATTTGTCGTAGAACTGTTTTATTGATGCGAAACAATTAAGTTTTTTGGCAGCTAAATATTACTTATATGGAAGAAGTCGCTAAAAAATAATAAGTATTTTGTTAATTACTTGAATTAACAAAAGCATATTTATAACACGCATGTTTTTAATGAATTGATACTCCTTCTTATTTAAACCTCCTTGCTAAAACATTAGCACCTAGATAATCTTACATCATTAAGAGTTGCATATCGAATTAAGGAAAAAAAATCTGATTCCGACACATAAATTAGGCTTTACGGGCTAGTTAGTTGATCTACTAGAAAATGATTTTTGCATTGCAAAAGCAACAAAGGACATGGCCAACCAAATTATCTTAGATGAAAATTTTGTATGAATTTATGGAATAAGGTACGGCATAGAGCTATATAAACGAATTTGCTGGGTGGTGGTGGTAACGAACAGACTCTCTCCTCAGCAGCTTGGAGAGAGTTAAAGTCATAAAATAATTTCAATTTGCCAGTTATCAAAGATACTTAAAAAAAATCATTTTTGAAAAATGATTAGTTCTAAAAGCTACTCAATTTCATTAGAACTAGCTCGAAATATTACAGGCGAATATAGGATACAAATTATAAAAAAACAATTGTTCACTGAAAATTAATATTTACGTTTCACGACTTCATCCAGATCAGCTTTAAAGACAAACTCGTCTCCTTCAGCTCCGGCGCATCTCTCATGCTCCTCTTCGTCGCACATTTCCAGATTAGGAGCTATGCATATAGACGAAGGCACTAATTTCATGGCTTTGAATTCCGCTTCTGATTTACTGACCCCGCTGCACACTCCAAAACGTTTCAATGAAAAGTACTTATATCCTTGCTTTCCTGCTTCTTCTCTACAACGGCATGCAGCTCTGTAAAAAAATATTTCTTCAAAATACTGATAGGGAAAGTTACAAAGTCTGATATCATTATCAATTTGTTGAATGTTTCCTGTTGGAACAGGAGAAAGCTCGGGACTGTAATACCCCCAACTTAGTGGCCTATCGGGCTGTGCCACAGTAAAGGGCCTCACAAGGTCACTGAATTAGTGGTGTGGAATTGGCGAGGAAATCGAATATAGCTATACGATAATTTTCTGGATTTCGCTGTCCGTGAAATTATGGCAAATTAGAAGAAAGTTGTCTAACATACTCATCTAAATATTGGCTGTAATTTGACCAATTAACGAGCTTTCCAGAGAAATATTCAAGCTCGCTATCTGCGGTTTTATCCGAGAAAATGATATGTTCTTTCTTCGCAGTGAAACATCCGAGCGATACAGGAAGACAATCGAATTCTAGAAAATAAGATGAGGAACAATATGACGTTATATAGGGTGTGTCAAAAAAAACAAGCACGGGTGATTTTTGAAATATCTGTCCTGATACCGCTATTTGATTGATGAAATTTTACAGTGATAAACTATAATAATTCTATTACCGATAAAACAAAACTTTAAGTCATGAACGTTAGAGTCTATTGTCACTGTTTATAAATGTGAATGAAATCAAAAATACATAGAGCGTATACAAATTGTCAAATTTGCTCATCAAAATGCATCAACAATCTCAAAAGTCCCATTGACAACACAAGCGACCAATTTGGCAGTTGCTGCAAACTAGTTTTAAAAGTTAAATGGTGGTAGCATTGAGCATTTTAGTTGTTTTATTACATTTTTTGCAGTTGATGCTTGTGCTTTTTGACATTCTGTAAGCATACTCTGTGTATTTTTTGATTTCATTAATATTTTTAAACAGTATCGATAGACTCTAACTTCCATTAATGCGTTTAGTTATATCGAAAAAGTAATTTTTATAGCTTAACGCTGTAAAATTTCAGCAATCAAAACGCAGTATTAGTGAAGATATAACAAAATTTATTCATGCCTGTTTTTTTTTTTTTTTGACACACCCTACAACAATGAACAAAAAAATCTTTCGAAACCTTACGTCTAAATCCCATTTTTTTCCCTCCTTTCTCTATCAAACTCTATTGAAATACGTCTGATTAGTTTTTCTCTTTATGAAGTTATGCTGCAAGCCTTTTTTTAGCATAAAATTAATTAGTAAACCATTCCCCAATCAAAGCATTGCAGTCGAATTTTTCGGCCATGACTCTCTAAAAATTAGAATTGTCTCTATACTTCAATACTAAACACTAGCTCAATTTACTTTTGCTTTGGCATTAAACCGTGTGACCTCAGAGGGCCATCATTAAACTCTTATGATGTTTTAGTTTTCAGTAAACTTTCATTTAAATTTGCTGCGCAATTCACGAACCGAACAGAGAGTATTTTAACCCTACTTCTGGGTGCTAGATAATATCAGGATTTCCACCTCTAAACTATGTTTTTCGAAAGATTTTCAATGAGTACATGGCTGTGAAAGTACATTAAAGTCTCTATTGTTAAATGTTCTTACAAAAAATGTCGTAAAAATATGCATGAAAGTGAAAATACCTAAAGTTATGAAAACGTTAATTTTTTACTGCTGTCAGGAATGAAGCTATATTTTAACCCTCTGTTTAATGGACTTTTTGATGAGCTTTATTTACTGGAGGAGGTGGGGATCCTTTCGACTCAACGGCTATTTTATTGAGTTCTCAATGAGAAGTCGTAATGCCTTGAAACTTTCACAAGTAGAAATCTATTATATTAGCCTCAAAGTTACCCTCAAATATTTCAATTTGCCACGATTACCCAGCATTTCCTGAAAACTCCGAAATTTTCAAAATAAATTACTATTTTTAAGTAATTGATGATTGTTTCCACCCTAGTTTTTTAAAAGAATTCTTGATAGGATAGTATTCAGTATTCACTTGCAATAGTATTCACTTGTACAAAGACTGTGCCAAGGTAAAAAAATAAAATTCAAAAATGTAGGTTAACAAACATTAGAAAAAAACGTTTATAAACGTTGTTTACTGGGACAATTTTCTGGAAATGAGGGCCGTTCTGAAAAATGATTTCCTTGTGGTTGGAAACTGTCCAGGAATTTATATGTGGGTATCGAGTTCCTAGGTCAGTAAAAATATATAGCCTATATGAATAATGCCTGATGTCAGTTGGATCCCCCTGTCACCAGTAAACCACAATCATGGTCAAAATATTGTAGACGTTTTCGAGTCTTTCCTGTATAAACTGACACCACAAGTGATAAGATAAATGAAATTTGGATATCCTGTTAGACAGCGATTTATCTATGTGAACCTTGGGCTCTTGGGTGAAAGGGTAAAAACCACCCAACGCCCTTTTTGGGTGGTTTTGCAGCTCATTGAGGCTGTTTGATTTGGGACTCGCCAAAATTCGTTCTGGAAAAATCCACGTGGATTTAGAATGGCAAACCTAAAAACTGGCAGAATTTGCCCATTATCTACAATATTTTTGTCCATGATTGTAAGGGCTAAGGAACAATGTTACAGTACAGCTTACTGGTAGCAGCTGCAGCGCTTATGCTGAGTATAACAAGTGCAACAATCATTGCAAAGCAATTTAAGCTTCTGTCGTTGGTTGTATTATTTTTATTTTTTGTAGATATTTGAATTCTGAAATAGAAGAAGACGCATTTTTCTATAACAAATATAATCAATAATACAAATCAAACATCGTGAGTTCTACTTTTACATGTAATGCAGTTAAAAATCAAGCAGTTCAAATCGCACATTCGAAAAATTTTTTCAACTTTAGGAGTTCAAATGTACACTGATGGAATGCCAATACACCGGATTTTAAGTTTTAATTGGCTTTAATTCGATATCCCGATAAATTTATTCAATAGTCAAACATTGATAAGACGATATTTTTTGCTGAAATTTTAATATCGAAAAGCTTTCCAAAATATTTGTGGTAGAAGAGAAATGCCATACTGTAGATGAAGAATGTCGATCGACACTTGTAGATATGAAGGAATTAAGAACATGATAAAAACAGCCTTTGGAAATGGAGACGGGCTATAATGAATTTGTCGGAATATTGAGATGTCGAACATGAGAGATGTCGGATTAAAATCTTTCATTGATTCCAAGATTTCCACTCTACTTTAATTGCAAGAAAGAAGACAGTGGTTAAGTTAATAAGACGCGAAGGAGTTACGCAAGGAGTCATATATACAGGCACTAATAGTTTCAGTATGAGTATTAAATTTTGATAATGAAATTGAAGACACCATGAAATTACGATTCGCCAGCATGCACTAATTACATAAAAGCTTATGCAGATAACTAGAAATTAAATTCCAACGTAAATAATTTTTGCGTTAATCAAACACAAACAGGATGGATTTATGAGTCAAAATCGATCAGTCCATAAAATTAATCCATCTTCAATACTAAGATAAAATAACCAATTCTCTATGAACTATAAGCTTTAAGAAAGCGTAATTAACTAACGGCCTTACAAGTTTTAAGCCTTTCTGCAAATAACATGCAAAGCAAATATCCGAACGATGATACATAAAAATGGACTTGCGGTAAACATCGGAATATTAGATACAGGTGTTTCAAATTTTCCATTCTTGTGTTTACTTGAGAAACTTCATTTTCCTTTCAACTTATTATTTGCATATCTTTTCAAAAAGCAATAATTAGTAAATAAATAAATAGCTGCGGACCATTTCCTTTTCTTCTTTTTTTCCTCTTTTAGATAATATCGATAATTTTTTTTTTACCTCTTTACGCTTTTATCTTTTCTTTTCGTTTATAATTTGTTTCCGCAGCACTTAAGTAAAATAACTCAGGGTTTAATTTATCACAGCAATATTTCTGTCAAGTTATAACTATCTCTACCCACAATCCATGTTCCCTAGTCCAAAAGCTTACCCAAACCCTTTTTGTTGCCCAAAGCCTTTTTGCCATTGAGTATTTTTACCAATAGAAAGGGAGTGAGTTTGAGCCCGGATTCTGTTCCCTAGCGTTCTCAAAAACTATAATTTCTTACAACAATATAAGTATAACCTTAGATTAAAAAATCATCATGAAAGTTTTAATAACTTCATCAACACGTAGGCTAAGCACCTTTTTATAAGCAGCGGTAATAACAGCTGTTATTTCACGAAGCAATTACAGTATTATGTAGAATTAATTTAAGCAGCTTTTTTACAAGGGAATCGAAGGAGAAATTAATAATTGACCAAAAAGAGCGCAGGGAAAACTTAGGTAAATTGAGTCATAATGCATACCTAAAAAGAGGCTAACTAAATTTCAATTCATAAATGGTCTTTAAAATTCAACATCAAAAATAATGAAAGTATTGAGCAATTGCTTCGCAACTTCATTATTATTATTATCATTATTATTTACAACTTTGTTTGAATTCAGTAAGAAAAAATAGAAACTATAAGAGGCACATAACCACGGGCAAAAGTACTGTAGACAATGAATAAATTCTGCTAGTTTTTGGATTTTCCATTTTACATCAGCGTGGATTTTTTCAGACCAAAAGTTGGAAAATTCGAATTTTGCCGATTCCCCAATCAAACCGCCTTAATGAGCAGGAAAACCACCCAAAAGGAGCCCAAGAGCCGAAGGCTCATATAGATAAATCACACCGTTAAGTCGCTGTCTAACGGGTATCCAAATTCCACATATCTTATCGCTTGTGGTGCCAATTTATAAAGGAAAGACTTGAAAAAGTCTATAATATTTTGACCATGATTGAAGTCTCGATAAATGAAGAAACTATTAATCATAAAATATAATTACTTAACAACATTGAAAACAACAACAACAAAAAAAAAAAAAAAAAAAAAAAAAGAAAGAAAGAAAGAAAGAAAGAAAAAAAGAAATTACCGTATTAAATACACACTAAAAGATCCTTTCAGCAGATCCCTTTTGAAAGAAAGTATCGTTGGCAAGTTTCAAATTCCAACGTCAAGCTAACAACATTCACGAATACTCCTAGGATAAAGCTTTCAGTTCTGCAGTTAAATGAAGAGTGAACAGCATGTCTATTTGCTGTTGACTGCTGTTGACTAACAGCACGGATAAGATTAAATACGTAAGTGGGCTTGTCAGTCTTTTAATTTTAAAAAGAGAACACAATTTTCCAAGCCATCTTTTATTTGTAAGAAATTAATTACGCAGCTACATCTGATGATAAAATTAGGATGTCGTTTAGCTTGAATTCGTAATAGCAACTTTCCTGTTACAGGTTTTCATATTATATTCTCTGCTTCTTCAGGCAACCTTTCTCAAATAAATTTCAATCAACCACTCTCACTGAAATCGAAGTTTCCAGATTCGTTGATCATAAAAAGTGTATCAATATTTTATGAGTCTAGGTTGGTCTAGGTCAAACTATCAAAGCTGTAAAACAGAGGTGATACACTCTGGCTTACGCAAAGGTTTTTTGTATTGGTGATTGAGACAGCCTGCATTGTTTAATCAAGTATATGCTCGGCTGCTCCTCATATGAAAGCTCGCAAAGCAAAATTCGGAAGGACTTGATTTTCCATTTGTCTACTTGTAGTTTGTATTGCGTCCGTCTGTAGCTAGCTAGAACTCTTTATACATGTTGAAGCTCATTCAACCTCCTGAAGAATATAGAGTTTTTTAAATATATTTTCTAGAACATAATTAAATTACTCCCATATATGCTGTGAAGGCATGGTGACTGTATGGTGCTCAGTAAGTTTTGTTTTCCACTGGAAATTTTACCACCAAAGGTTTGTCTGCGGTAATTTTGCCACAGGTAATTTTGCAAGTAACAAATTTTCCAGGTCGGTATTTTTGCCACTGGAAATTTGCCACTCTTGCTATCATAGTTGAAATGCAACTCTTGAACAGATCAAGCACAAGCAACTTGATATATATCAATCTGGATATGTTAACCATGGGCTAATTTAATTGGCCATTTGGTTTTTGGAAACTGCTTCAAGATCTTCGTTTCTAGGAGGCGGGAGCGAGTTTTCTAAATTGCGTGGGTGACGTGCTAACATGGGTTACGTGAGTTCGTGGGTTGTGTCAGTACGTGCTTGCGTGGGTCTTTAAAAAAATTACGTGGGTTACGTGGGTGCTCAGGAAGTTTGCCACTGAGGGTTTTGCCACTGGAAGTTTTGCCACCGGTAATTTTGCCACTAAGAAAATTAACGTCGGTATTTTTGCCACTGGAAATTTTGCCACATTCTCAGGGAAACACTGCAATTGGATAGTCTCGTAATATACCATACTTTTCAAAAACGCAACCTCAACGAACTGGGGCTTGAGAATGCATCGTTCCAAAAGTTCCACGTAAGTTTTAGTTATACAGTGCAAATTTAGAGTCAATTGTGTTTCTAGTTTTTAGAAATTGAAAGATCCCCATCTTTTGCTAAAATCTTAATCATATGTACCTCCAGGGATAGGGTAAAATTAAACAGTCGCTTCTTAAAACTACAAAGCCCTTTTATCATTACTTATAGTAGCGTGACAAATATTGTATCTTAAATGCTAGCAAATGTTTGGAAATTTTTTTTGAACCAATTCGAAAGCAGTCGTTCGTGAGACACGTAGTTTTTATTGATTTAAACTATAAGTTCGAAAAGCCATTCCCTAAATTTTGTTTTGCATCACGAAAATTTAAAAATGAATGAAGTCAAAATAGTTGAAATTTTTTCCCTACTTTCAGTCGATTAAAAAGAAGAAGAGGAATTTAGAGTAAGAGAAGGGAAAATTTAAAGAAATACACTTTAATTTTAAATTTTATTTATTTATGTATTTATTTAGTTATTTATTTATTTATTTATTTTCTTATTTCTTCTTTCACAGTTTACAGTTTACATTGATATAGCTTAGCTTATTGCCTCCCTAATAAAAGCTTATTGCCTCGCGAATTACAATGAACGTCATTCTTAATATTATGAACATTTATAATAAATTTAGAAAGCATTACACAATAAAGTAGCTATTTTGAACAAATATTTATTTATCTAATTCCTGTAAAATAATATTTAACTTATATCTCTAAGGGGGTGGGGGTCACACTCAAAAAGCGATTTCTTATTTTAAGAAAAAATATTTTGTAACCATGGTAATTATACTCAATTATAAGTGTGACCGACTTTTTATGTTAATAAAAATTTCCTTAAATAAGAGATACTCTAGAGTATCTCTTATTTTGATAAAGTCTGATTATCTATTGCGTCTTCCCATCTAAGACAATAACCTTCAAATCTGAAAAAAGGAGGGTCAAAAGTTCAAACAATAATAACTTCAAAATATTTTCTTCCCATTTTCAAAAACAAAGGAATGTCAACATGACAACAGCTATTTCACATTTTTCAGCTTTTTCTTAAATAAGAAATTTTTCTTAAATAAGAACTCCTATTAAAACCCAATTCCTTAAATAAGGGAATCTAAATTCCTAGTGTGACCCCCCTATAATATAATATAATTGAAAAATTTTAATAAGCAAAGAATAATACACTAGGGAGGCACTAAAAGAATCTACTCTAAGCCGGCATTGTAAAAGTACTTGAGCTTATCTCTGCGTATGCTACTCTATAAAACCAATTTGATTGATAAGGTTTGCAAAGATGACATTTGCAAGAAATAACTGATTCTTTCAATTTAGCTATGAAGTCAGATAAACTTTTAGAGTTTTTTGTTTCTGTAGAATGTTCATACCATAATTTAGTTCCTATTCCGCCTATTTCAGGGGCCTCTCCGTTTTTAACTTTGCACATTTCCGTTAATAAGAATTTAAAATTTGGCGTATGAATTGGTTCCCATTCAGATCTTCAAAGAAGATGTTTTATCAGATTATTCTAAAAGCCCTTTCTTGTAATCTATTTATTTTTTGGTTAAGTTTTTACCTTTTTTCTGCAAATATATGATGGTGGCAAAATTACCTGCGGGAAACTTACGGTGGCAGAAGTTCCGGTGGCAAAACTTCCAGTGGCAAACTTTTCGCAATTCACCTGTATACAATAGCTGTATGTTATGTTTTGTCACATGCCCTGAGACAGCAGGTTAATGGAACTTAAGTGCCAGTATGCTTATGAAAAGTCATGAGGAGCTAGGAAAATATTTGTTACATTGCTTCTTCATGAAGTCTGAAGTGGAGAGCAGCTTAGGCTATTTGGAAAAAGAAAATATGTTTTTAGTAGTTTTAGATAGCCCCAGCAGGTTGTAAATAGCAATTAATGTATGGAGAACTATTTCCCCTATTCATACTGGGATTCTATTATCTATTGTGTCATGAGGCCGAGTTTACTAAATCGCGTGGGTTACGTGCTATCGTGGATCTCGTGGGTTCGTGAGTCTCGTGGGTTTGTGGGTCTCGTGAGTCATACGTGGGTCATACATGAGCCACTCGTGGGTCGCTCGTGGGTCATACACGATGATTTTTATACACTACGTACCAGATATCTCAGTCCGTGTGCGCGGAGTGAGGCAAAAAGGTACTTTTGAAAAATCTCTTTTTATCTTGTTCTTTTAGCCATGCATTTAGAAAAACTTTCTATACATACTTTCAGAATCATAAAGTCCAGTATCTATCAGAAGTTTGACCATAGGTTTAATCAAATAGTTGAGTTATTCGTTGAAAACCTCACTCCGTTTCCACTATAGAGTACTTTTGATAAACTATAATTTTGCCTCACTCGTTAACGGTAATTTTCAATGGAAGTCATTAATCTAGTACGGAGAATATAAATATCCTTGGTCATACCTGGGTCACTCGTGGGTCATACGTGGGTCACTCGTGAGTCATACTTGAGTGATACGTGAGTCGTACGTTTTTCATACGTGGGTCGTACGTGGGTCGCTCGTGGGTCATACGTGGGTCATACATGGGTCTTGCGTGGGTCACTCGATGGTCATACATGGGTCATACGTGGGTGATTTAAGTAATGCGTGGGTAAATTGGGGATTTTACGTTGGAAATTAAGAATAGTCTAGAGCAGTTGAACTCTACCTTTATTCTTTAAGGTGTTTTTTTACTTGAAGGTATTCATTTATGCTAAGAAGTTATTTTCAAACGTTAATTTTGTATTCCTTTCATATTTTAATTTGTACATTTTCATGCCAAGTGCAACCAAAATATAGTGGGTGTGCTAGCTAAAAGAGGCTTGACAGAATTTAATGAGCATTTGGTGCAAACGGTTTGTTCGACTTGGGAGTAGTTAGTTCAACAAGAATGTGGATGGAAGAAACGACAGTGCTATATAGTGCTATGTTTCCACTTTGATTCCGTAAGAACAGTAAGTTCAAATTTAGTTTACAATTTTTGTGGCGAGCAATCACCTACCTTATCGGTAGAAAAAAAAGTCGACAAAAAGTGACAAAATTTTTGCAAAGTGACTAATTTTTTTTGCCGACTAAAATTTTTTTTCCGACTTTTTTTTATCCGATGAACGATTTTTACTGACTTATCTTTTGAAATCCGCCAACTTTCGTTGAATTTTTTAAATTCGCGTAGGAATTTCTTAGTTTACCCTGATATTTTTTTCTGAAAATGCGCGAAATTTTTTTCTTCTTTTCGTGAAAAAACCACTCGATCAACTATATCAAAACAGTAACATTATTTTTTTAAAGCCTGAAAAAGGGTTAACAATTGGAAATCAACAAAACATTTTCTCGATCTCGATAGTATTCTAATGCGCAAATATATCACTTTCTACAACCAGCCTGTGGCCTCGTGGTTAGTTTTTCGGTTCGGTTCACGACCTGAAGATAGGGATTCCGATCCCTGCACCGGTTAATAATAATTTCGCTTTAGATTTTCATCTGCTTTTTTTGTTTTTATGATATCGATGCAGAAGGCGAATTACTTTATTAATATTGAGTTTTGATGTGTGATTTTTTTGCTCAGTCTGAAACTACTGTTTTTATGCAGTAGATTCGATATTTTATTTTACACCTTTACAATTCATTTGTTAGCGGTATTGTATTATTTACTTCATATAGCCTACCAAAGATGGCGTGCGTAGTCCTAGAAAATGATATTTTGCGTTTTTCGAACTCTAGAATAAAAATTGAACTTTTGGAAACTGACGCTGATGGGACTCGAACCCAAAGATTTTTACCCATTAGCCCAGCGTTAGTGCGTGTATGAGGCACTTGAGCGAGAGGTTCCGAGTTCAAATCCCTCCGGAGTCAGAAAAAATATTCGCTGTAATTTTGCTTCAGTTTTTTTTCTATTGATGATATTGACACATGAAGCAGGAAATTCCTCTATTAATATCATACATTATACACAAAAACTTCCGGCGAAAAAACTTTGGGCGAAAAAGTTTCGGACATTTGTTTTTTTCATTTTCGGTCAAAAAACTTTCGGACAGTTTTAGAGGAACATCTTAATTGAAGCATTGCATGGCTTAAATTTTTTATTGCGAAAATTCGAGTCCGAAGTATGGCTATTGCTGTATTTCATGTTGAAGAGAAGAGATAAAGAATAACTTTCAGTAATTAAGAACTATTTACAGTCTATCATAGGACCTTTTAATACACGGATTTAGAATGTCAGTTCCGTTCCTCATAATATGCATGTCAATAAAAGATTACTATGACGATGATTAAAAAAATCAGAAGCTTGTGATAACAATGAAGAAAAATATTTTGAGCTAAATGTATTTTTTCTATAAGAGTTTGACAGTAATTTTTCCAATTTGTGACAGAAAAAATTAATTTTGTCTAAAGTGGCAGGCATAAAAATTTTGAAATATTTTTACTTCTGTAGGATATAATTTCTCTAAATATGTAATAATTTCTCCTTAAATCAAACAAACCCACTTGTTAATCCAGATTTGGCGAAAGTTTTGCTGAGTCGGTCGTAAATAATGATAATTATTCTAGAACATTTTCTGAAGATATTTTTATTGTGAACAAATAACACAATAAAGAATAATGAAACTTAGTAAGACTGATCCCCTTGGAGTCTTGCAACTCTTGACGCTGACAGTGATGACGTCATATTAACTTGAATTAAAATTTTCCTTTGTAGAAGCTCATCTGCTATACCTAGGACCATAAACGTTTGCAGGATTGATTTTTTTGCAGTCAGAAGTTTTTGATGCGCACTCCTACCATCAGATCCCTCGATGATTTTGATTACTTCAGATATCAAGAGAATTTACAGTTTCCTTTATAGCAGCTTATCTACAATCTAGGGCAATGAAACTTGTGAGAATAAATGCTCTAAAGATCCGGCAACTTTTGAGCCTCACCTCTACCCTAAGACCCTCAGCTGATAGTAATGACGTCATCGATCACGTGATTTTACGTTGTACTTGATACTAGCTCATATACAATACCTAGGGGCATGAGACTTAGCAGGACTGATGACCTCTGAGCCCTCTAACTTATGACCTTCAGACCTGCCTCTAGACTCCCTGCTGAAAATGATGACTTCACAGATCCCGTGAATTCGCGTTTTCCTTTACAGTAGCTTTTTTACAATATCTAGAGTCATGAAAAGTGGTAGGACTAATATCTTTGGAGCCTACAACTGTTTACCATCACGCCTACACCTCTAGCAGACACTGCTAATGTGATAGACCACGTGATCTCATATTTTCCTTAACAGAAGCTTATCTACACTACCTAGGGCCATGAAACTTTCCAAGACACATCACCTTATGGCTTTAAAACTTCTTAACATCACTCCTTCCCTTAGACTCATTGCTGACAGTGATGACGTCATCGATAACTTGATTACACGTTTCCCTTTATAGTAGCTTAACTGCAATATATATCTAGAGCCACAAAACTAGTCAGAGCAAATATCCTATATTATCTTCAGAGTCCCCACTCTGGCTTAATTAAGTTTTTTTTATAATAACTTACCTCTAAAACCTCCATTAAAGAAACTGGACAGATAGATTGTGTCCTGGATCACGAGATTTCGTGTTTTCCTTTATAGTAGCCAATCTACAATACCTCTTGCCATGATATTTGCCACCACTAACACTGGGAGAGTCAGGTAATTTTTGACACTCACCCCTCCATTCAGAACATCTGCTTACAATGACAACGTCATAGATCGTTTTAGTAGCTCAACTATTATACCTATGGGCATTAAATTCGGCAGGGCTGATGCCCTTTCAGCCTTTTCCATTCAGACTTTCTGCTGACAGTGATGACGTCATAGATCACGTGTCTTCTCGTTT
>JANSTP010102230.1:0-13216 GCA_025330745.1 Cladonema radiatum | reverse complement strand
GAAAGATAAGAAAATATTTTTGAAAGAAAATAGTATTTGAATGTTTGTAATACTTAACTACAAGGAATTACTTGTTTGGGCTCGAAAATCTCCCGGACGTTGCCATGCCGTCCGAAATTACAAACTCAAAGCTGAAAGACGTTCTCAAAACGAAAATTGAACTCGGATGCTATAATATAGGAGAACTCTCGGTCCCACAAAAATATAACAAACTCTCCGTCGTTGACGGTGTGATGCAGAAAGAAGAGGTGGAAGTGAGTGGGCGTAAAATACCATTACAATTTATTCGTGAAAAGGTTCTTAATAAGCACATGAAGTTCATGCGATTACTTTTTGACAGCTAACCTGACGAGATGTCATTAGATGCATTTCATTCTCTTTCAAAGGAGTCAGGTGAGACAATAATTTCCCTGTGAATTTACTTTTTTTTTCACCTAATTAACTCACCAAATCCACCCAAAAACCTTCCTATGTCAAAAACAACTTCATTTCTCACAGGGCTGGAAACTAATAAAGATGTTACACTTCAAGACCTTAAAGAAAATATAAAGCGCATTCAGAGAACACGCTATTGGTCATGCTGGCATGACACCTCAATAGTAGCAGGGCACAGCTTTCTCTTGATAACGTATAATGTATTTATACAACCCTGCCATGTTCTACACTAATGACGAGTATCATCAGCTTTTTAAAGAAAACGTAGACATACAAGCGAATATCGAAACTCCAGAAATCTATATGTTGGCAAGATGTCCATCAAACGACCAACAACTGCTTTATTCCGAAGAGCGTCTTTCCGATATTTTGGAATTACAAAACACGATGACAACACAACATGGGATTGGAATATTCGGTAAAATCAGAGTGTTCAGGGGAGACGCTCCGGCCCGTCAATCCGAGGCAGGTCACCAAAAGGGTGGAAATTACTTTTGTATCGTTTGTACAACTCATGCCACTGATAATAGGAGATATCCCAATGTATCGAAGACGGATATTTTGTCCTTAGATGATTGAATAAGAAGCATCATGCCGACTGATGGGGCATCAAAGCGAGCTGAAAACAAAAATTTGAAACTGTTCACTGGTTTAAGAAAAGATCTAATATGTGATGAAATACAACTATGCAGCAATATCGCTTTCCATTGTTCTTGGACAATGCAGGTGAACTAAATTCATACAAAGTTCTTATTTCAGTACCATAAATCTTCTAACAAACAAACGCCGTGGGTGCTTATTCAATTTTCAAACTTTCAGGGTGGGCGTATTTAAGAGGGTGGGCGTTTATTAAAAACTAATCTGGTTTGAGCAAAAATACAAAGATGAAAATAATTGAGACTTGGTTATTTTTGCCTCCAGGAATGTTTGGAATAACATTGCCAAATCTTGCTGAAAACAAACAAGTATATTTAAACAACCCTTTCTGACCGTAGAAGGATTGGCGTTTTTGAGTCAGAGGGTGGACGTTTATGGGAGAGGGGGCGTTCAATTGAATTTTGAAGTTTTGGAGGGAACGTTTATTGGAGGGAGCGTTTATTGGAGGGGGCGTTTAAAAGAGAGTGGGTGTTAATTAGAGGATTTATGGTAAGTTACTTGGATTAAAAGTGCGAAAAACTAAGAAACCTTTAAACCAAACGTATAACCCTATTCTGGCCAGGCTTCAGAACTACTACCCTAATGACCATAACTTTACAATTTCGCTAAAGTTATTAACACCAAATAACTTCATGGCTTCATGTCATATTAAATAAAAGTCAGACCGAAAACTAATGTCATTTGCTTCTAGTATATATTATTGGAATATCTAGAACGACATCAATTTTCGGTCTCAGGTTTTTTAAGATTTTACAAAAACTGAGCGAAAAAACTTTACCAAATCTTTAACAACGAGAAAAGGTTTTTTCATGCAATCTTCAGAAAATGCCTACTAATTATAAACACTTAATTGATACATTAAGTCTTCTCTGATATTCGAATCGGGAATCAAATTGTTTCCAGAATTGGAGCAAAAGATAACGTCAAAGAGTTTTTTTGCATCATTTTTTGTCGCTCGTGAGTAGTTAGCAATACTATCGCAAAGTAGCGGAGTCAACTTCACTCCACCCGGCTTCAATAGGGCTAAACAAATCATTATATTGTTACCTTGTATTTCTTTAGGTGTTACAGTCGATTCTGGAAAAATTAGTGCACAGCATGCAACGATTACCGGCTCTATGCGTTGATAAACCAAACACAACTTTAGATGAGCTAAATTTGTTGGTGTATGAAATCCTTCCGACCGAACCATTACACGACATTTCAAACCACGTAAAAAATCTTTACCAGGAGTTGCCACACATGGTTTCGTCATTTGATAAGAAAAAAGTTGTTGAAATGATTGATTGCTCCTTTCAAATAGAAGCGAAAAACTCGTCAGATTACAGACGAAGCCTGCGAATTGTTGCTCTTTGGTTTACAAAAAATATGGCAACATCATTCATCACAGAATTGCTACTTACCCTCGCCGAAATACAAGAAATACTATATAGTAATGAAACGGTGAGAAATCCAACAAAAATACTTCGCCTTCATTTGCTCACATTTAAGCACGCCATGCTATTGAAAATAAACGTTATCGACAAATTAAAGGGACAAACAGAACGTAAGTTTTTAGGCACATACTATCACTCGATAGTTATGCACTCACCCCTCCAGTACCGGTTTATTTCTGGAAGATAGGCCAATACGGAAAGGGAGGAAGCAATATTTTCAGTTTTAAAAAACATCACCATGCTAACAAGTAACTACAAAGCTGATAATATCCTTGCTATTACGTTGCTTCGGCTTCAAGTTAAAGAAAAAGTAGATGCTCAAGATGTCAAACCTTCAAATTCCTTTATCCACGATATATACATCCCGTTATCACGCAACTTCACAAACACCATCATTCCATTCGATTGGTTGACTCGATACCACAATGAATGCCAATCACTATACGAAAACATATCAGATTACTTAATGGATGAGAAAAATTGGTGGGTTGAAACAGCAGATGATGTTTTGTATAAGGATGTTGAAGCGACACCTAACGAGGTAAAATTTATGAAGTTAAAGGTACATTCCCGCAAAAAATTTTATTTTACTATTTAATAGAAAATTGGATTTTGTACTTATTCTGAAAATTTCATGAGATATAAAAACATTTGATTTTTTTTTTTTTTAAAAAAAAAGAAAAAACACAGACAGTTCATTCATTCACAAATGTAAACAAACATAAAAGGCCATTTTTTGAAAAAATTTGAGAGTTCATATCTCTATCACCAAAGGGAGCTTTTATGCGAAATTTTCAATGATGACTCAAAATATAGATCTCATAAAATAAATGTTATTCATGGAGTTATTCGAATTTTTTTAATTATTATTGCTATAACTTTTTTTTAGACCGAGAGTAACTTAAGCGTTCATTATTTCTATAACAGTTCGTTAAAATGTGAGCGGATGTACCTTAATAGTATATGGGAGATTTGCTTAAAAAACAGAGAACGCATTCCAGCCAGAAAAGTCAGATACTACGACTGCAATGGGGATGTTCAAACTGAACTTTTATCCAGTCTTAAGCACTTTGGTCATTCTGATACTTTACTCGCCAACAATCTAATGATCAATTCATCATCAATGATCAATTCCGATAGCAGCAATAATACCGAATTCAAGGGGCCTCTTCGTTCAAAAATATACCAATGTCGAAATGATGAATGTGAGGACTTACCTGTCATGAATATATCCACCGTTGAAATATCAAATATCCTCTTTCCATGCGACAAAGTTTAGTGATACTGATATGGATATTGACACAGAAACAGCACCAGTGACTTCAACACCATCCATGAAGTCAAACAATTCTAAAAAAGAAGATAACATTTTGGGAACCACTGATATTGATTTGCATATATCTGTCAAAAGAAAAGAAGAAAATATAACAAAATTTGAAAAAAAGAAAGAAGCCTCTACTGCTGGCGGTTCAAACCTTTCCAATAGTTCTAAGATGCTTATGGAAATCAAAATTGATTCTACTTTGGTCCAGCGATATGACTACTGCCGCAAGAGGTTGAAAAACGAAAATGCGATTGACAAAAAGCAAATTTATGAACAGTATAAGCAAATACTGGCAAAAATTGAAATCCCATTAAAAATTAGCGAGGAAAAAATAAAAAACGAACTGACAGAGCTGGAAGAACAGATTCTCACAAAGAATGACTCAATTTCTGTAATACCCAAAACAGAGGCTGATAAACAAAAATATGACAAACTAATACTACTTCTGAAATATACAAAGTATTTGAAAAAGGATTTTGGTTTTTAATTAAAAATAAAAACAGCTTGGTAATATTTTACATACATAGTATATCAAAAATACAATTTACATAAAACTTTGAGACAAGCACAGAACAAATCATTTACACAACAGACCCGGCTGCAAATAGCTTGGTATTTCTGAGGCTGGTCCCTAGTAGGAGTACTGCCTTGGAATACCAAGATATCTGCTAATAAGACAAGCATAGAACAAACAATTTACGAGACAGACGCGACTGCAGATAGCTTGGTATTTCTGAGGTTGGACCCTAGTAGGAGTACTGCCTTGGAATACCAAGATATCTACTAATAAGATAAGCATATAACAAACAATTTACAAGACAGACGCGACTGCAGATAGCTTGGTATTTCTGAGGTTGGACCCTAGTAGGAGTACGGCCTTGGAATACCAAGATATTTGCTTATGAGACAAGCACAGAACAAACAATTTATGAGACTTAGGACTGATGTTCTTTTTTAGATAAGACTTTATAATGTAATAGCTTAATATCTCACATGACCTATCCTAGAAAATTAAGGCAGTGTCTGTTCCAAAAGAAAGTATATTTTACAAAATATTTTTCCTGTTTGCGAGTGTATCATCCATACAATTTATCAAATACTAGCTACAGGCCAGACAAATATACAATTAGACAATCAAACGATTAGACAATTATTGTCCAAATTTATGTTTTGTGGCGGTATATACTGAGGTTAAAGTTTTCTGGAAACAATTTCTAATTTATAAATTCTATAAAATGTTTGATTTAGAATTTTACCTTATTGGTCCATTTTTACTTTGATAATTATTGCATTTTTAACTAAAGCGTAAAGAGTTTTGTTACAGTACTTTTTCTTATATTTATTTTCTTAGCTCTCTTAGTAACAGGCAATTTTCCAAATAATAGATTTTCAAAAGGACATATTTATGAATTGATTTTATTTAAATTTTTATTCAAAAGACTATTATGTAACTAACAAATGACATATATATTACATAATCAAAACAGAAAAAAGAAGCTAATTTTTCATGTATACTGGGCCATCTGTACACAAAATGTGCTAATGTCTTTGTAAAAAGAAATATATAAAGGTACTATGAAAAAATACTATGAGAAAGAGAAGCATGTTACTAAAAAGTGATAAACCCCCACCTTCCTAGGAGAACCCCTCTATTTCTGCATACCCCCCTATTTCTAGAGGGTTTTATTTTTACCCCCCTATTTCTAAAATTTCGAAAGGTCAGAGACCCCCTCCCCTTTTAAAAGGGGGGGATGAAACTATGAAATTGAGTGTTGAAACTAATATTATATTTTTTTTTATACATTATGATTTTATATATGCAGTTGACAATTTCTATCCTACAATTTTTTACGAAATTCGCTATGTTTTGTAGGTAAATTATTATTCATATATTATTATTCATAAATTATCTTCATAAATTATTTTCATAATTCATAAATTATTTTCAAAGTTCTCCGCTAAAAGGTTTAAAACAGCCTTTCAGCATTTGGACTTAAAAATTATTATTCCCAAATGGAACGTCTTGATGGTTATATTATGTAATTTCTTGTAATGGGAAATACTAGAAGCTCAAAATTGTGCAATTAGAAATTTGGCCTGAAAGCAAAAATCTATATTAGTTTTAAAAATCTTTTTGTAAATTTCATACATAATATGCAATTGTTTGGTTTACTGCTAAAAAAGCCTAAAACTTGTTTAGGCCGCAGTAGTTTAAACCTTTTTTAGTGCAGCTCCACTGTGTGATGTGGTAATTATTAATTATATAATTATTATTTATCATAACACGAAATCGTATGGCAAATGACAAATTTTTTGTGGCATCACCATGCTAGGAATAATTGTCAAATATTTTTAAAAGTAATTCTATATTTCATGATTATTATTTATTGTAATTTCCTAGCTTTTACAGGTTATGATAAGATTTATTTGCTGTCACTTTTATTTACCCTGCATGCTTCTACATTGTATTTTGATAGTTTAAAA
Organism: Cladonema radiatum; assembly: GCA_025330745.1. NCBI lineage: Eukaryota > Metazoa > Cnidaria > Hydrozoa > Anthoathecata > Cladonematidae > Cladonema > Cladonema radiatum. Next base: position 6,880 of record JANSTP010102230.1, on the reverse strand, counting down.
ATATATTCGTTTTTAAATGCAGCCAGATATCAAAGATTCTTAAGCACATTTTTTCAGTGCATAGCCTATCCTGTCAATTTCTTCTTTTCCTATTCTTTTCTTTGCCTAATCAGTTTGCCTATTCTAGCCTTTTGTTTTACATGAAAAAGAAATATGCTATATAAGTTAATATTATGTACATTATTACTTTCATGTTTTCTACTGTCTACTCATTTTCTAGCATTTTCTTGTCAAGCATTTCTTGCAACCAGGCTTTTTGCAGCATTTCTCATGCAATCTGTGCTCTGTTTTGAGCTTGCTTGTTTTCGCAGTGGTGCGCGTGTCTATTTGCCGATTCATGTTTGTTTACATTGTTCATGTTCATCTTATATTTTCACAACCAATAAATTTTGGCTAAATTATATTTGTTTACAATATTTTGTCACAAAAATGTTTTACTTTATTTGTGTTTAAATTACTTTTTATTAAAGAATTGTATTTCATTTTCAGCGATTCAGTTTTGAAAAAACCTGGGTCCGCCAAATTAATGACTCATTCCTAGTCCCAGTCTGTGCAGTCACACCACCGACAAAAAACTTTTGTCTTTTTCAGCAGATTTTTTCTGCTGGGGGGGGGGGCAGGGTGAGGGGGTCAGCAAAGATCTGTTAAAATTTTTCAATAACCGATGAAACAATCAACAGTTACTGTACAATAAAAGCTACTTGAATTAATCAATGAATCAATGAATTTTCAACCAATATAATACAGCAAAAGTCAACACATTCTTATACTAAATAATGTAGCATTGTTTTTTTTGCTTTTTGGAATGCAAGAGGAGGCTTTGACGCATGCATATTTTCATTTTTACGCTGTTAAACATGAAAGTATGGATTATGCAAAATGTCTACTCTTAGAAGTTCTGCTAAGGAATAGAGGGAGGAGGGAGTCTTAACTTTGCGGAAAAAATCCCCTAAAGATAAAAGTTTTTTTTTTGCCATGGCCCCTTATAGTTTGTATTAAATTTGGAAGAACTCCATGAATTAAAGATATATTGTAACTTAACCCAAACAGATACCGAACTGAGACATCAAATTTTTGTTTTTAATGTACCTCAACTATTGCTTTAGGGTCCATTGGCAAACTTAATCCATCACACTTGCAGCATACATGCAATGCCATTAAGCAGTGACGAAAAAAAAATTTGTCAATGTTTAATAATATCTATCTCAATTTTTTTGTCACTTCTTCAGATGCAGTAATAAGTTTACTTGTAAAACTTGAAAATTGACCAGAAAATATGTCAGGTAGGGCATCTTCTCTACCTGATAACTGGCAGCTATTTCAGGGCTTGCAATGTCATGAATATGGTAATGTAAAGGTTTTAAGAGGGCTTTAAAAAAGCATATTGGAAGATAATGAAAATATTTTTTTATTTCATGAAAATACGGGTGGTATGGTTGGAGACAATGCTATTAGGGTGTGACAATTTTATATAGAGAAAAAAATTCTACAACATTGCCGTTAAAACAGTAGGGGGAAGTGGCTAAAAAAATACTGTTAATAAGCATGATGGAAAAAGTTTGTCAACAGAATCCTACTAAATGGTTTTTTTGTTAAAAAACATATTTCATTGATAAAAGCAGAGCTAGCAAAGAGTGGCTGCATAAAACTATAAAATTGCAGTGATTTCGGATTGGGAACTGGCCAGAGGCAAAATGCACAAAATGGGCTATTCCAGTTTTTCTCTGTAAACCCAAAGGAAGATACATAAGGCCAAACATAATTAATCAAATAATTTGATTAACGAATCAATCAAATGTTAAATGAATTATCTAACTTAATAATCGAAACTATCGAATAGTAATTCAGAGGTAAAAAAACTGCGATTCAATTAATTAAATTACTATATATTCAATTAATTCAATTGCCATTTGATTATTTTGATTACCAGTATTCAATTATTTAGATAAGCATAAAATTTGTTGTTATGCTGGATTAATCCCGTTTATTTTATTGATTGTTGCATTTGTGAATTTCGATAGTAAGGCTTCAAGCCCTGGAATTGAGGTTGTACATTAATAATTTTTATGTGAAAAGTCAAGATTTGATAAGTGTGTCCACAGAAATTGGCTAGGAATCTTTAATGTCACCAATAAATTAGGACGTGGATATTCTGCCGGGACCGGCAAAATAAAGACCCCTCTTTATTCTGCCGGCAGATGAAATTACCAGTCGAATAACCGCAGTTCTTTATTATGCCGGTTTATAATTTTTTTTAATTTTTAATCTTTAACAATGAAATATATTAATTTTAAACTTACATCCCTCTATGTTTCAAAATAATAATAATAATAAAAAAACATTAAAACTTTTGCTGACTTTGGAACCCATAAATCAGTTTGCTTCTTAAAAATACATTTCAAACTTTTTGGAAATGAAAAAGTAAGCATGATAATGTCTGTAAAACCAAGGTTTTGTTGAAGGATTAGCATTGAAAAATTGGGTTGCAAGAAAAATATCTTCACTTCTGTTTTGATATACATAACAAATACTTTTATTGGATTAATTTTCGCGAGATTAATATTCGCGGTTTCACGATTTTGAAATTTTCGCAAAAATTTGTGTCGCGAAAATACGAAAAATCGTTGGATTGCGAAAATTAATCCACATGAAAATTTTCAAACTAATAGATCGTAAAAATAAATCCAGTTGTAATTTTTCCTGCCTTTTGTAATTTTCTTTGTTTCCTTAATATTTGTGTTCTTCAGATCACATTTTCTCATTTCTTTTGGTGCATACTAAATTGACACTATGTTTAGAGCCATTTTTATCTAGTTATAGTCATAAAAGAGATAAATAAGTTTCTTTTACGAAGAAACACTTATTTGAAGAGTCAATTATTTAGCCATAATCATTTCTGTCGCAAAAATAAATCCACACCAAATTCATTGGAACAATTATTGGCAAAAATTAATCCACACAAAATTTTTCCAAGTGCCTACTCGCAAAAATAAATCCAAATAATTTTGTGGAGTTTTAAACTCGCAAAAATTAATCTCACAAAAATCAATCCGATTAAAGTAGGTATAGGTTTAATAAGACAAGGAATCGTCTGCTGTTTAAAGAATCTCAATTCATTGTGATCTCATTTATCACGAAAGTCTCATCTATTCATAGAAAGTTTTTGCCTCACCTTGACAAACGCTTCACCTACTGTTCAAATAGCCTTTAATGTCGGAAAAAAAGAGAAAAAGAAATTTATTTAGGGCCCTTTCCAAGTGATATTTTTATTTTTCCATAAATACTTTTTTCAAAAATTTATTTGACAAAAAACTTTTTTTAGCTTTTATATATTCACAACATTTCTCTTCAACAGACCAGGGTAATCTGATGCAAAATGTTTTTAATCAACTTACTAATTAATAAGTTAATTGGTGCGTTTAAATGATTTGATTGGACAAAAAAATTCCATATCATACTTTTCAGATTTCCTGGGAATGAGTTTATAAATTTACCGGCAGAAAAAGGACCTCTCTTTATTCTGCCGGTACCAGCAGAATATACACTCCGAATAAATTAAGGAACTTTTTTGCTGACAATAATGGAAAGAAGAAGAAAAAATTGTTTATCATTAATCAAAAATAATGGCGGGATTAAATGTGATCAGACATAGGGTTTTTTTTCCTTGGAAAATTCAGAACAATGTGATAGCAGATCGAAATTGACAGGAAATTGGAAAAACAAACCATAAAAGTCAAAGGGAAATAGATTTACACATATTTGAATTAATCCAATATTTAATCAAAATAATCGAAAAATCGAACTGATCAAATGATAATCAGACTAATCGAAAAAAAAAAAATTGTGACATTCGATAGCCATTCGATCGATTCGATTTAATCTAGTTTTATTATTTCAATTAGTGTCCAAGTAAGTCAATTAGCAATTTAGGTTTGTTTGGCCAATTATCGAGGACACATCCTCTTATGGTCTTTTTCCCTTTGTAAATTTGGCAAAAATCAGAAAAAAGATATCATTATTATTATTTCAATGTCATTTGATAAATCACCCCTGGATATGGGCCTGAGTTTCCACAGGGGTGAAGTCTATTGGACATCCCATTTCAACATACTATTCAGACATTGAACTCAACGCCATCTTGTACTTTCAAGTATGTACTACAAATAGGCGCTATTGCAATTGTCATATGGCTTCTATCTTCGTTCTTCAAAAGCATTATTTTCTTCATTTCATTCTAGACAACGAACAATCTTGCGGGCAGGTAGATACTGCAATAGCACCCTAAAAATACATCTACTTCAACTGACTGACTGACTAGCTAACTAGCCAGCTAGGTATTTTACACAGCTAGCTAGATACATATACTGATGTATATATATACATGTGCAGAATAAAAAAGGCCTCATAATAACATTTGCTATCCCTAAGAATTGTACAAAGCAGCTTTTAAAAACTGAAATACCATTAAGATAGGGCGATAGAATAATTAGCAATTAAGTATTGTTAGTCCCATTGCCAAATCTGTGGTGGCCATTACTCTGAAAAAAAATAGTATTTCAATCTATAAAAATCTACGAAATCAACGAAAACTGAGGACTTAAAATATAAAAAATACTAGAAAGTACTTGAACTTACCCTCCTTTTAAAACATTATTTTGAATACATAAGCAAGAAACGATGCAACAAAGCCACATAGATGATGCTACAAGATAATACTTTCGCAGAAGAACTAAGCTAGTTGTTGGTCACCAAAGATGCACGCGTTGAAGAAAAATATATGAAAAATAAATGCGTTAATTTACAGACCAGACAAAATTTTAGAATATACGAAAAAAGGTAAACAAACCAATATCAGGACTTAAATACGGATTTTTTGGAAATTAGCTTAATTACGCCGAGAAAGTGAATGTCATTCAAAATGGCACCAATGTACACTTTTACCATGTGGATTTTTAAAATGAAAGATATTACAAAAGTTGATGAAAATATAGTAATAAACTATACAGAAGAGGATGATGACCTTGATGATTATGACGAAATTAATAAAGTTAAAAATATTTATCTAGAAGTTTCCAGAGAAAATGTAAAAAGACAAGTTGACGTCATTGATTTTGCTGCTGACTGGTGCAATACAAGAGAATACGTCATTGAAAATATTATTCTAAAAGATGATTGTTATAACGTCATCGCCTTAAAAACTGAACTTTGTGATAGAGACTGTGGGGGACATTTTGCCTACTTACAGGCTTACGATAAAGAAGGCAAAATAATTTTGACTGAGCATTATCAATGTGACTAAGAATCATTCAGAATTATGAAAATAATAACTAATAAAAACATAGATAGATATACTTTATTTATTGCTATGTCTCCATATGACTATAATGAAGTTTATCGTGAAGGTTTTATGTCATTAGGACCAGAAAAGAAAGTTAGGGATAATCCGAACCTTCGTCGTTGGCATATTTATGACGCTATCGAACATAGAAATCATCAAGAATTTGATCGATTTAAATATATTTTATATGGGCCTAACAACATCACAATTCATTTTGTCAGAAATTCAGGAAAAGATGGCTCAAGCAGTAGAAACTCGGCGAAAAATATTAATAGAATATGTTCAAACTAATGACCTTGATTACTTCAAATTTGAATTTTTAGAATTTATGCATGATAATTTTCATAACAACTACCATGAAGGATCGATATTCTTTATGCCTTGCTCACCAATTAACTTTGGCGATAATTTTGATCGTGACGTTAGAGTAGAATTAAATGAGCCCTATTACTTTCAGACCCATCTGAGGCATATTAAAAAAAGCCATGTTGGATTTAGAGTCAAGTACAAGTTACATGAACAGTTGGAATTGACTGCAGACTGGGATAGAGTAATTTTCAGGACAAAGAAATCGATATTAGAAAGAGCATTCCATATCAGGGATTATCCTGAAGTATTAATTTATGACAAAACTCGTAAAACCTTCAGAGTATCTACTTGAATTGTATCATAATTTATTAGATGACTAATGAAAACTTATTATTACGTATATTGTATGAAGAATGTTTGAATGAAAAAAACATTTTTGGCAAATTTAATAACTTAAAGAAAGCCGACAGTTATTTATGCAATAACAACGAAAATTCTATTATGTCAGTTAATAACACCCTTATAAAAACACATTCTTTGGTCGTCGGCAAAGATGTGAATTTCAGTTGTAACTTAAGATATACTTTGAATAATATGGGACAAGTTGTTTATTACCCTATTTTTAAAACAAGACAATTAGCTTGGGCATCATTACAATACCTTATCGATTGGTTTTAATCAGATATTCATAAATTAAGTAAGGCAGGCTTATTAAGGAAAATTAATAATTTTTCTAATGCATTTCTGGCCATACACCCATTTTCAGATGGTAATGGAAGACACGCTAGACTGTTGTTTAAGTTTCTAAGCAACAGATGTGACGTATTTCAAGAGACAATAGATATAAGATTTTGTAATAATAAGACTATTGTAATGGTGAAAAATGAAGAGGAGTCATATAAAATTGTAAACAGTATATTTCAAGAGTTAAATAATTAATCAATATTGACATGAACAATGGGTTTAATTGTTTCAAGTCCTATAATACTAGAAATTGCACTCCCTTTTTAGTAGTAGGAAAAGGAGAGTACGAGTGCAGCATGCTGAAGGTTAGTTGTGAGTTAGGCATGTCCGACCCCCCGCTGTGCTCCTCCTGACCCGATTCCCGCCGAAAATGTGTGAATGAAAACAAATGCCTCAAGAACCAATCAAAGCGCTTTATTTTTCTAACGGACCAATCAGAATGCAGTAGGGCGGTATAAGAAGACCCCAATTTTTACCCAAGCCCTCTTT
>JANSTP010102229.1:0-23478 GCA_025330745.1 Cladonema radiatum | reverse complement strand
GTTGTTGACAATTTTGAAAATTGCCATTTTTAGCTAGTGTTGCGGAAAGGACAGTATAGATTTGGGTAGAATCACCCTTAAGATTTTCATCACTTTTAAGAAGAACTCTTTTCGAAGTTTATGAAGTATTGCATAAGGGAGAATCTTATGTTTTATACCTCCCCCCTCTATACACATGAATATCTTCTGAAAAGCCCGAGTTATCTTAAAGGCTATATGATAAAATAAATTTTCCAATTAAGGTAGGTCAACATCTATAGTTTCTAACATGATATTTAAACTCATGGCTGTCTTGTTATATAAAAAATATTTCACTATAAAAGCACTGACCTCTTTGCCTCAAAAGAAAAATGCTAACAGCTATTCTAAAGAACAACAAAACTAATTTATTTATAATACTCTCTCTAGCATATTTTTCCATTGCACACTAGAAACATCTCTAATGCTCCAACCATATTCAAATAAAATTACCAGGTTACACAGAGGGACTAACAGGCCAACTAACAAGATACCAGCCCTCTAATTCAATTCTCTGGAGGTCGGCAAAATCCTTAAAATAAGGTCAACAGAGGGTAATTCAGGTTAGGTGGGCATTAACGTTTGCCGTCATTTCGGAGAGATGAGATACAAGTTAATAGAAGTTAATTTACAAGGTACAGAATACTGTAACAATGAATTTTCTTTACCATATAAACATGTCAGAGGATTATCAGGATCAGTAAGATAATGAGGTTTCTCGCAGACGCATGTTGGAGCAAAGAACGATCCAGAACATGGATTGCCATCCAGACAATTAACATTCTTATTAAATCTGCACGGCACTAAATACAAAATAATTTTAGACAAACACCACCAACAAGATTTTGCAAATGTAATTTTTTCAAATATCATTTTAGGTGAGTTCTTAAAACTAGAGAAAGAAAAAAACTGTATCAAGAACTTTCCAATACAGTAAAGTACTTTTATTCTAATAAATTGAAAAATTCGATGGTAAACATAACATTTTTTATGTAATATAAGATCTTAGAAAAAAGATATCTTAAACTATGTATGCAAGAACTATAGATGAGGAAACACTATAGTTAAGTCAAAGATCAATATCAAAGAACAGAAAAACTTACAAGGTTGGCAAGAATGCTTATCATCACCAATCATATAACCTTCTGTATTACACTCACACATTGGCTGTGTTACTGGTCCCCTACAGTCTGTTGCCCCATCTCCACAAACTTTAACTGCATTGTCTTTATTGCAACTTCCTAATAAAAAAACAGAGTTTATTTGTATTTTTGACAAAACATTAAAACACAATAACAAACTACTACAACAAAATAAAACAGAAGGGATGAACTGAACGAACTCATAACACATCTTGTTACATCTAACGGATCAGCTTCATATCCATGAGAGGTGCATATACATGAAAAATACTTATATGATCCAGAACATTTGTTTTCTTTTCCGCATCGCTCTTGTGCCTCTTTGTTTGCTTCACATCCAGCTTTATAGGTAAAAAAAAGGCAATAAAATTCACGAAGATGACAGAATAGCAAACAAAGGAAAGGAAAGTATTTCGTTTATACATCAATTTTAAATTACAAAGAACATCCACATACCCAAGACACATTTTATGCCATCCTCAGATGTAATATAGCTCTTTTCCATATCACATATACATTTTGGCGATCTTGTCGAACCTTCACAAGCTATAGCACCAACACCACATACACTTTCAATATCAGTGACTTCTGAACACATTACTGAAATGAGAAAATCAGATTGATGAGAAAATTAAGACTTCATCATCCTATGATACCATTTCTTTCTTCCTACCTTCTTTGCAACTAGTTGGATCATCAGGGTTGTTTGTGAATCCTTTAGCTTTACAAACACATTGAAAAGATAAAAATGTCCCTTGACAGCTGTTTTCAGGACCACATTTTGCCATTGCCGCTGTTAGTTTCACAATTTGCTGAAATAAACCAAAAGAGAAAAAAATAATGGTTTCACTAAGATCTTATAAGTAACCGAATCTTAGAAGAATATAGTTTTCATTTCCAATAAGCCATGTGACTTATGGGACATTAGATAGAACATTCACTTTATTAACCATACCAGCAACACATCTTGTGTGAATACCAGCAGCTATGAAATTATTCTTTACATCACAGAGGCATTGAGGAAAATTGATGGTCCCTTTACAATCTAATGCTCCTTCACCACATACTTCTAAGGCATTCAAGTTGATGCAAGGAGCTAAAATGTACAATATAATAGCTAATGTGAAATCATTATGATTAATCTTTATTAAAAATTAAACATTATCATGATAAATCTTGGAACTTAGAAAATACTTTACTTGTACATACTTTCTTTGCATTGTCTTAAATCACCAGGTACATATTCATAACCTTCAGCATTACATATGCATTGAAACGAGACAACTGTTCCTTTACATGGTCTTCCAGGTCCACACTTTATAGAATCTGGATGACTTCTGCAGTCCGCTAGAATAAAGTATTGAAGAACTTAATAAAGTGCTTTGGTTTTAATAATATATTAACAAAACTCATCACGCAGAAAATAATTCATCATAAAATTTTATTAGAGGTCTTTTAGGCTTCCTTTTTTCGGCACCCTTCCGGAAAACGGAAACATTTATGCCCTAAATTTTCCCCCATATACAAACAGATGAACTAACTCTTGAAAAAAAGCTTAATAATGTAATAATTATCCAATCTAAATATTTTGTAGATAGCTACACTTTGGAAGTAATAAAGTTTAAAGTTTACCTATCTCACAATTTGTACCATCCGAGGAAGAAACGAAGGATTTTTCATCATCATGGCTTTGTTAAGGGACCTTCACACCCAATAGCTCCTGGACCACAGACTTGTACAAAATCTGTGGTTTCTGTGCAATACACTATAGAGCAGAAAAATCTTTTGAAAATAGAAAATCAAAAGTTAGATAAAATGAAATAATAAATTAATTATTTGTAAAAACGTTTTTCAGCATACATTCTTACCAAAGTTGCATTTCGTTGGATCTTTAATGTCTGCTTCATAACCTTTAGCTGTGCATATGCATGCAAAAGATTTATAAGTTCCTGTGCAAGTATTTCCTTCTCCACATTGTTTTGCAGCGGCAGGATATTTAAAACACTCAGCTATTAAATAAAATAAATATAAACCAATAATCTGCTGATATTTTTTTCTGCTTCTTATATAGAGAACAACAAGAAATACTAACCTGCTACGCAAGAATCTCCTGTTGAACTTGTCACATAACCATTATCAAAGTCACATAAACATGTTGGAGATCTAACTAAGCCAACACATTTAACTGCACCAGCTCCACAAACACTAATTGCTTCATCAACACTATCACCACACATCACTTAAATTGAATTACACTCAAATGGAAATGTTGAATAAATAAAATTAAGTATGATCTAACTGTCCCCATAAGCAATCTTAAGTAAGCTAGAAAGAATAAATAGATCTTCTCCCACAGCAAAACAATAGACTATTGCATATCGAAACAAGAGTGCAGATAATAGATAATTAAATAAGGTAAGTGGCTTTCAACGAAAGTCAGTCTTCTAACAGAGGTTTTTTTTGTACCGTACTTCCCTACAAAAGGCTGCAAATAGAAAAGCATAGTCTTAAACTGGGGTACCAAACATGTTAAGTTACTGGTAAACAGGTATGGGATCCTAAAAAAATTATCTTGAAAGCACTAAAAAAAGTTAAAAACAGATAGCCAACAAGCGAATACAAAGAATGTGATAAATTTTAAATCAAATTTTATAGTCAAACTTTTAAAGAAGTATTTGTTTTTCAAAGGGTGCGATTATGGCCAAAAAATCACTCGATATGTCACTGAACACAGTATACTCATGATAAATGGCACACCGAATAATAGGACACCTGTAAAGTAGTACCACTTTTGTCCAGTCCCTTGAACATCCTTCTACCGTTTAAGCAAAAAAACTTTGCTTAACCCTATTTTACCTGGAAGGGGGCAGATTCCCCTCTCCCTGTCAGTTTTTTTTGAATAACTTTGCTGCACCTTTGTATATAATTTATCTGGGAACATTTTCATGAAAATTTTTTTGGTGACCATGCCTACTTTTGCCAGGGAACATTTTCATGAAAATTTTTTTGGTGACCACGCCTACTTTTGCCATGGTCACTCATGCCCATTTACAGGTCTGGTGGGTCATTTTTGGAGTCATGTTGGGACAAAATTCCATTTTTGGGTCCAATTGTTCTGAAACACCTAATAATGTAAAAGTACTATGTTTTAGTAGAAAATTAATGAAAAGCACATTTAAAAAACCTTTTTAGTTCACTTTCAATCACCATTTAAATTTTGACATGAAATTTGTCAATTTCGGGCAATTTGCAGGCAAAAAAAAAAGATGACGCCATCAGATTTTGATGATGTCATATATTGAAATTGGTATCAACGTATTTAGAATAGGTTGGTCTGTTACTGCACAAAGTTTTCTCAGTTTATCTTATGTGGTTCCGAAGATATCGATATCGAGTATTTCAAAGTCAAAAAAGCCCAGAAATAATAGGGTTAAATGGGACTCTGGATAACTAGAAAGCCAGCTACACACCACACTTTTGGGAATTTAGATATGTAGGACGCCAGGTAGGTAGTACATTTTTATCAATCTGTCAAGTGTCCCACTTATCGTGAGGATACTAGTATACAATTATACGCAGATTTGATATAAAGCAGGTTTAATTTCCCGAAATTTCTTTATCTCAAGCGCTTTCACCGGTTGTCCCTTAGAGATTCGAGATAACAAGCAATGACTGTAATATCATTTAGAAAAACATAAAAGAAAAAAATCCCAAATCCACTAAAACAACACCTTTTAAGAAAAATCAACTCAGAGCAAAACAAGCTTCAAACAAACTACGAATATATTTTTGCTCAATATTACCTTCTAAACAAGATGTTTTATCATTTGGGTTCCTAACAAAGCCACTAGCTTGGCAAAGACATTCATAATCAATAATGGTACCAACACAAGTATTTCCAGGACCACACTTTTGAAGTATGATGGAATTTGTTCCACAATTTGCTAAACAAAAGAATAAAACTTGAAAATGATCATGTAGAGATTTTACCCAAAGATAAATACAGAGCTACACACCTATATCGCAAGATAACAAATTAATGGTTGGTAGATAATTTTTTGATGCATCACACTGGCATTTTGGATTCCTCATTGTGCCAGTACAATCTGTAGCACCAACACCACAGACATCAACCGCATTTAACTCATTGCATTCAACTAAATAATAAAAATGTTAATTTTAATACAGAGAATGCCAGAAAAAAGACTAATGTTGCAAAGACTAAAGTTTTATTACTTACTTTCAATGCATTCGTTTGCTCCATTATCAGTGTAACTGTTTGCAGAACATACACAAATAAAACTAGATATTGACCCATGACATAAATTTCCGTCAGCAATTTTACATCTGGCTCTGATTGATTCATCAAGAGCACAGCCAGCTATAATGAAATAAAGAAATTTTAAACATGCAAAGACTTGCTACAGAGGTTGTTTTACGCTTCAAAACAAGTCAATATCTATTATTCAATATAACAAGTCATTATCATGTAAAACAACCTTTTTGCAGAATCTAAAACATTCTTGTTCCTCAAGAATGTTAACTTTAAAGATTGTGAAGGTATGCCACTATGTTAGGATGATATCAAATCTTCGAAAAAACACTGATACAAAAAAACATTAGCCTTAACTCTGTTCAAATACTCTTCCAAACATTTCAACAGGGCTTTCGGCAGGGCTTGAGCCCCCTTGTAGTAACATTAATCCAGTTGTTCCTAACATTATAGCCAAAAAATAGCCATTTTTCCAACCTCTTTAAAATATAGGACTTTTTGAGACTTTTATTTACAAGCTTGAAAGGAAGATTCAGACAAAAATATAGTTTTAGAGCCTTAATCTTATTAAAAGTAAGCAAAATTCGATTACTTAAGAAATAAAATCCAGAAAGGCAGAATATACCCCTCCCCAATGTCAATGTCAGTCTAAAATATTCCACAAGTAATAGGTTCAAATTCTTTTGGTTCATTTTTTATGGCTATTTTCAGTTTGAACTCCAAATCCCCAATTTTCGTTAATCTGTCGGCAAAAAACGATGACGTCATCAAATTTTGATGATATCATCAGATAAATATGGTACCAGTGTGTTCATAATAAGTTGTTCTACCAAGTTTTATCATTTAGCGATTAGTAGTTCCGGAGATCTCTGGTGAGGGCAGAATCCACCCCCAGAGTGTTACGGAGCCCTTAAATAGCCCAGAAATAAGGTGAAGCCTTTATACTGTCGTTTTCTCAAGAAAACAATGATTATAGTTTTCAATTTTCTAAAAACATTGTTTAACGATGGTAGTTATTGTTTTATTTGACTCAACTTTCAATAATGACTGATTTCAAATCTATCAAAACAAGGTTATATATATAGTATACAACAATTAGGGGATAATACAAAAAGTTCCAAGAAAAACTATTTGCAAAGGACTCAGTATATAAAACATATATTTGTAAGAAATTATGGCAGGAAAATAGAATTAAAAAAAATAGACCAGTAAATGAATTTATAAAGAATTATGTTATAAATCTATCACAAATATATCATCCATAAATTGGTTATAAAAACGGGAAAATGAAACACAAGAAAACTAACTGCTTGTCAAAAACATTTTGGTAGCAGGGTAATAAAAAATAAACGAAATTAATTAATTTAAATAGCAGGAGAGGGCAATTAATTTTGTTTGTCAGTTTAGTGATACACTTTTATACCTGTGGGATTATTAGTAGATGTTTGTGTAATATTCCTTCAATGCGCATGCGTTCATTTCTAATAAAACAAACAGTTCAGACCTGCTGTTTCTCTTTTATCAAATTGATAACCGGTGAAACAAGACGATTATTTGAGAAGACAAAATAATACATGGCACTATGCGGACATCGTTATTTCCATATTGCAAATTTAGTTATTCATCATTTCTTTTACATGCAAAATTACGGCTGCGATATACCTACCTGGAATGTGAGCGTCAAAAATTCGGTTCGGTGGTGGAAAGAGCGCCTGTAAACTTATGGGTCTAGAGATGATTCGATCGATAAAACAACAAAAACGATTTTGGTTGTTTGAAATATAGGTGATAACACAGATAGATGAAACTTGGTGAGAGTTTTAATGTTTTTTGTTTTTTTTTGCTTAACTGGTTCTTTGTTGTTCTTTCATGGCGCTTGTTAAATAATGTCAGTTCGTGATTTTATTAACTTGCTTGTGGGAATTAAGTTATAATATTGAAGTATTAACTCGAAACAGGGCTGCAAAAATTATATTGTTTTGCTTTGCCAAAAAAAAATTTTCACCACTAATTCTGTATTAGGTAAGGAAAGTGCGACAATATTTCAAAAAATTCAGCCCTATAACTTTAGGAATCCGCAGAGTCTCTGAATTTTGCGACTACCATTTGAAAGACAATTCATTCCTATACTCTACGTATTGGAACTTTTCAGATGCTTGAATATTTAACAGTTTTTGTAGGAGGGAATACGCCAATTGCAAGATATCTAGAATGTTTCACTTGTCAAGGCAAAAAAGGTGATTTATCCGTGCTTATAGATCAAACTCAGCTGTTTAAACAGCCAAGCGTTACTGGTTACCTTTAATCAGAATTAAGGATGTCATTATTTTTACAAAATTGTCGGTGATAAACCTTCAACAATCGGCAACAACCCGCTTTATTTTGATTACCTTTTTAAAACGAAAGAAGCACTTAAACAAAAACAAATAGAAACCTGTGAGTTGGTGCTATTAACAAGTATGAAAACATCTAAGGATATTTAATTGTTATTTATTCCGTATTTCGGTCATATTGTCTAACCTGCATTAGGAAAGTTATTCTGACTAAGACAAGATTTCCATTAAGAATCAGAATCTTAAATTTTAGATTTGAACGCAGAAAGTGATTTGCCAGTTTGAATACTAAAACACATTTATTCCATAATTTACTCCAATATCTTTAACTACAATCATCTATCCATACCTTTTTACTTGACAGAACCATCAAAGTTAAGTTTATTTTCCATTAACTTGTAAAAATATAGTTAACATCATTCCTATAACTGTTTTCCTATGAATACATGAGTAGAGCGGATACAAAGGTTTTGTCCATAAAATGTGCAGGACTTATCTTTTGAGGTCTCCAAAACTTGACTCATAGTTACAACAGGCCACTCTCAATGCGCAATGAGGTATCTTATTTAGTCTATTATGTAAATTTTCCCTGTGAAACATATAAATAAAAAGTCATATTTAACTGAGATTCCATGGGTGTGTTACTAAGGGTTATTATTATATTTCGTCAATTACATCAATTTACAATTTACATGGATTCCTAAATACAATATGACAATCTAAACAGTCTCTTTAATAGTATTGCAAATACATCGTACGATTATCCAAGCACAATTGAATAGGATCAAAGAAACGACCCAATTTATACAGAACTCAGATTTTGAGTTTCAATAAAATATCGGCATTTTTTATGAATTACTACATCTCTTGTGGACTGAATCGGTTGGAACTCTTTACCAAACATAACAGTACACCCCGATATTTATTTCTGGCTAGGGATCTGAGAAATGCCTTGTTTCATAAGTTCAAGTTACTATTGTTCCTATCCAAATGATCTGAATATGTCAGTTGATTAGTTTGAAAGCCATTGTTTTAATGTATCGTTTTATTTTGATGATTAGGTGTATTGTGTGGGCTGATAGATCCCGATTAATTATATAACTGGTTTTGCAATGTTCGTTTTTAAACCCACTATTTTTTTTGTCATGATTGTCCTATACGTGCAGTTTGTCTTGAAGTTCATTTTAGAACATGTAAGGAAGTAAAAGTTGAAAGTTAATAACAAATAAGGTTAGGGAGCTCATTTTCATCAGAGGTGTTCCTCTTTGTGCTTCTGTTTCTTCTTTTATTTTCAGAATGCAGTTGAAGAAATGTGGTTGGAAAAGAAGAGGAAGAAGGTATTGAGGTAGTCTTAGCTGTTTCGAAAGGTTTTCCTCCACAAAACGGAGGTCTTTAGTCCAACGATAACCACTACAACTAGCTCTGGTGTTGAAGTATAGACAGCTTAGCAAATACAAAATTTCCCAACCATCCTAGCTGTCCTATTAAAAGGGGGATGGGGTACCTTTCCCGAGGGCCGAAACTGCTAAGAATTTGATTTAAAGATGTTTTACAAAATAACAAGAAAAAAGTTTGTTTCGATTTAATATGCAATTGTTTCAGATGTGTCTCATAACTAGACAATCAGCATTTATATGCTAACTAGTTTTCATATTTATGTTCATAAGTTGGGTTTCATGTTGTACAAGTTTGGTTTTAAACAGATATTTATGTTTGGTGTGGGACTACGGCGCTTTTCATAATTTAATTACGTACAGTTGGGATCTAAGTTTCATGCCATCCAAACTTTAGGAGCCTCTATTACCAGAAAATTGCTCTCCTCTGTTTTCTTGTCCCCAGCCATATATATCTATTATAAAGACTTTAATATGCAACTGCATATAAGCAACAGTACTATAGAATTGTGCCTTTTCTAAACATTTCAGTTACTATGTACATTAACCGAGGCAAAGGTTTACAAGGCATTTTTGAAAAAAAAAATGAAAGACAGAAACAAAACAAAAAAAAAAGAAAAAAAGAAAAGAAAAATAAATAAATAAGTAAATTCCTATGATTGAAACGGACAATTACTTAATTAACAACTAAAAACTTATTTACTTTCAGTCATCAATGACTTTATAGAGAATACAGAAAGAAAGGTTAAATAGATGTTGTGTTATAGATGCTTTCAAATGTCTCCTGTATTTATCAAGGGTTTGATCGAACAGAACATCTTCATTCAAACACTGAGCAACTATTAAGCAGCTTCAATACAGCTAAAGGTCCTCTTGAAGCAACGTTAGCACCTGATACAAAGAGACAAAGTTATCAAGATTAACAAAAGTTACAATAAACAAAAAATGTGTAGTATATTTGTACTTTTCCGCATCGCAGTGTTTCCGTATTGCAAATTTCAAAAACTATTCTGCTGTTGATTTTCAAACTAATTTCAACATGTTACTGAGGCACAGTAACTGGACATTGTTCAATAGTTTGATCACATTGTTCTAAATCCTCTGAGGTAACTTAGGCATTTTGTATTTGGCGGAATTTTAATTTGGGGGTGATTAAAGCTTACTTGCTCGTTAACGTGGTTAGTCATTTGCTTTCTTTACTTGTTTTATCGATCATTCCATCTCAAGGTAGTGTACCTTTGTTTTGCAGTTTACTGGGCGTGATGTCCCACACTAAGTTTATTGTTTTGAAGGTATGTTCACCCTTCGCGCAATTCATTTACCATGCACACACACCACACACTCTCACAAATGGTTGCATTCACTCACATTGTTTTTATTTATGTTTACATCTTATATTTCTTAATTATTAGCTTTGATGACTAGCCACAGTTTCGAACAGTTTACAATTGCCAAGCGATTTTTTTCGGCAATATTTCTTTTCATGTTTTTGTATATTATTTTTGGCCCCAAAAAATCATTATCAACAATAAACATTTCATTCTGCCAAATACTTGTGTTTTCACTTTACTCGCCGACTGATATTTAACTCTATTGTATATTTTAAAATGCTGGTATTTCATCACATGATAAGCGCTATCATGACCATCAAGTAGTATGTTAGCTACAAAATTTGCAGAAAGGTTTACAGCTTTATCGTAGAGAGCAATACACAGTACGCTGTGATGTGAACAGCTGAGCAAAAAACAATTAATATATTAATTATCAACTGTGCAAAATTACTTGAATCTGGTTGGCCGAGAAGACAAAAGAAAAGTGCAATTAAATCACTAATTGCACTCTGTAGAGTGCGATTACATACTGTTTATAAAATGCAATGAAAAAGGTTCGGTTTCTCACCTGTCTTCCTTCTGACAAAATGAAGAATAAGGTGATGAATATATAGGCATAAAACAGATTTGGAGAGAGTCTCAAATAGTTTTTTTTTTCTTTAAAACCATTCCAAATAGATATTTTTGAAAATATTATTGCTTTAAGATTGCTTTAAGGAATGGCAAAATGGACTGGAATGAGTAACACACAAAAGAAGCTTTTTCAGAAAATGTCAACCAGGAGTATTTTTAACATTGCATTGCAATTCCTTTGATGTAGCTTCAAAACAGAAAAACATTCAACTTTATACTTAAAAACAACCTGACAGCAGAGAACAAAATTCCCATTATTATTGACAATTACCAAGTAATCACATGCTTTGTCGTGCAACTAACGGACTCGGGTAAATTACACATTTTCTCCTCCTTACTTGTGATTAATCATTAACTGCACTCCGAAATATGCAATTACTAGTAATAATAAAGTGGTATAAACGAAAGACTGCAATGTTTATTATATTTTATGACTTTTCACAAGGATTTTTTAAAGTTTGTTTGCTAAACGTATACACATATTTTTTTTATAAGAAACCAGTGAAACGCCCTAGTACTCAATGTTTCTTAATTTTCTTGTAGTTCAGTACTGAAAGTTTCTTATTGAGTTCCTAAATTTTATAGTGGCCAAAAACTACGGACTACATAAAAAAGGTTATTCTTCCTACTTTTCATCTTAACACACAAGTTTTTAAACACATAGAATCAGTTAAGTTAATTATAAGTTATCAGATAAGTTAATCAGTTAATTATCAGTTAATTATCACTTTGATAATGTGTTTCTTCTTTAGAATAGTAAATGGAATACATAAAAATATAACTTTTGATAAACTTAGTCTAATATATATAATAAACAGATAATAAAGTTTCTTAATTTTTTTAAGGTAAAATATTTCAGTACTGAAAGTTTCTTAATTATTTTGATGCTTCAGCATCTAGTTTCTTATAAAAAAATATGTGTATAGCACATTATTGAAGAGAGGTAAAAAAAAACTCCAGCCAACAAGCCAAAGTTTATATTACTCAATTAATCACAAGATACCTAAGATAGCTATAAAGTATTACTAGTTTCTTAAAATGTAAGTTTTGTTGCCATGGGTCACATGATGGAAACATTGAAAAATCCAAATCACTATTTTTTACAATCCTCATGGCATAAAAAACAGTTAACATTAAGTTAATATGAATGATCACGGGACCCCAAAATATTTGAATAAAGAAAGTCATAAAGGTCAAAGTAACTATAACTTGTGGTTTTAATAAAAATAGAAAATTCTTCACCGTCTTCTTTTTTTAAACAAGATCTTCCATCCAGATCAGGAGCATACGCATTCATATCACATTCACATACTGGATTGAGCACTGTTCCCGAACACTTTACTGCTCCTTCTCCACATATGCTTAGAGTGTTTGCACAATCAACTAATTACAAAATAAAAACCTATTATTAAAACTAGTATTCAGATCTCTGAAGAGTTCTTGCAAACATTTCTAAAAATGTATTGTAAAATTCAACTGTGAGGTAGTGAAAGCAGCAAGGACACCAATAAACAAACAATAAATTAAGAAAGATATCTTGAATATTGATTTTTTTGCTTATGATTCATAAAGAGCATTTTAACAAACTGCAACTATTGAAACTCTAAACACTTTTCTTGTAAGATTATTTTAAACAGTTATATAAACTTATAATGACATCCACAATTGCAATGTCTTGATGCTGTTATGAATTATTTATGGGTTGAATTTATTAAAATCTATTTACAATGAAACTTTAGCTTGTATTCATCTGACAATCTTTACTTTCTTCATCGCAATAATATACAATCCAGCAGAAGATCACAGCAAACACAGTCCTAACCAGTCTAATAAACTACTGGAAATTAATAGTAAATGCTATTAATGTTTCTTACTTTCTTTACAAACAGTAGGATCGGTTGGATCATTTTCATAACCTTGTCCTCGACACAAGCAGATATAATTATTTTCAGGACCTTGACATGTATTTGCTGTTTCAAACATTTTGCAAGCATCTTGGATTTTTCCATTAGCTCTGCAATCACCCACAACACAGCTTTTTGCTAAAGGTCCCGGTAAGTAAGAATTGCTCAAGTCACAAATACAGAATGGATTTATAACTGTTCCAGAACAACTCAGAGCACCGACACCACAAGCCATAACAGCAATATCTTCAGAGCTCAAACCATCAATATCAGCATTACACACAACTTAAAAAAGAGATAATAAAAGTGATAATTCTCATCTCAAACTGTTATGCTATGCACTGTTAAAGACAATTAAAACTGTTGTTCATCTCAATAATGGCCCCACTGACTTTAAAGTAAAAAGAAACGGTAACTCAAAGTCAAACTCATTCACATAAAAACTCTATAAACTGTATAAGACATCACTATTTTCACCAATGCACTCAATCAGCATTATTAAATGCGAAAAAATCTAAAACCCCTTTGTATGCGAAAACAATGAACCTAATGCATTGGGATGCATAAAACAGAGAAAAATGCAGTGCACTCTCATGAATACACTACATTGAAGCTGAAAAAATTGTAGAAACGTATTACATTTGGTATATTTTCACTGTTTCTATTTTTTATAGCATTGTATTCCATTGCCTGGTCAAAATAACAAAACTTTACACCGAACATAATAGCTGACAAAACTAGACTGTTTGATTCTGTCGCTTTATCCAGCTTATTTTTTGGTCAATGATTTCATAGACTCCATTATATTAAAAATTAACAAATTAAAACAATGCTTCTAATTTGCAATATTTAAAAACAATTAACAAACAGAAAGAATTTGAAGTCTATTTATCATATACAATGACAGTCCACATACCAAGAATTTTAAAGAATATTGGGGTCTACAAGATTGACCAAGATCTAAACTATATAAAAACAATTCTATAAAGAATTTGTACACACTTTCTTCACAGGCTGTTGCATCATGATTTTGTTTAAAACCTCTAGCAATGCAATTACAAGTTGCATCAAGGAAACTTCCGAAACACGAATTCCCATCACTTAATCGGCAATTCTTGTAAATGTTTTCATTGTTACTGCAAATATCTGAAGAAAAACAATACTACTTTAACGCACACATAAGTCAATCATTCAAACTTCATGTATCGTAATGATAAACGATTATACCTTTAACACAAGACTGGAGATTGTCTGATGTTACATAGCCATCAGCCATATTACATGAACATCTGGGTTCTACCCACATTCCTAAACAACCTGTAGCGCCTTTGCCGCAAACCGTTATTGCAACATCTAATGCTGATAATGTTTCTGTTCCCATACTACAATCCACTAAAGTTCATTATGATTAATATTAAGAAAGCAAAGGTACAAAAGAATGTTACGATTCTAAAAGAAAATCTCTGCCTAAAATTTTCTTTAATTGACTTTCATAAAAATAATAGAAATCTTATATATAAATGCTTGGACAAGATAGCTCTACTACGAATACTCTCAAGCAATACCTTAAGTTATGTTAAGTTATCTTTATCTAAAGTCGTCGCTATGTTTAATGGGTCTTGGGAATAAAAAATAAAAATTGCAGAAGGGCTTCTTCAACATGATAAACATGATTAATATTCTTGAGGTATCTGACTTTAAAATATTTCTTGTCTTCAAGAGTGGAGGAAAAATACTTTATTTTTTTAAATATTTTACTGTGATTTGGTCTCAACTACAATCTAATTCAGCAACATGAAAATACTCTTTACCAAATGATTATCTTTACCTGGCAGATTCCGCCCCTATAAACTTTGCATCGTTAATTTTTTTCTAAAAAGCCAGTGTTCCTAATGTTTTGTGGCTTTTCGTTTTAGGGACTTAGGAATCTTTTGACCAATTTTCATGAAGTTAAGGTGCCACCAGAATGGTGATATTAGTCCAATGTCAGGCCAATTAGCCCGAAAAATCGAGTAAAAATAAGAAATATTTTTAAACAACAAAAAATAGAATACTCAAATCTACTTTTTGCGGCTTATTTCTGATAGAGCATCACAACAACAGCATGTACACTAATTTTTGGTGGAAAAATATTGTGTGTTTGAAAATTTAGGGCTGTTTATGTGCAAAGATCAACAAAGTCAGCAATATCGGTACCATTATCACTGTCATGTGATGACATCAAAATAATTATGATGCAATTTTGTACATCAAGTGATATAGTATCAGTGGACAAAGTTTGGTTGCATAACTCCTTCTAGATCTTGAGATCTTAGGGGATGGCGGAATCTGCCCCCCCCCCTCAATGGCTACACCATACCAAAAAAGCCCATTGCAAATAGGGTTAAGCTTGCAAATATTTGGTATTTATACAAAACACTTCAGAGCATCACAAAATACTTGATAGTTTAATGACACTTTACTTAAAATTCTGAACACAAAATTTGATTGAGATGAAATAGTCATGCTAATCATTAGAAATGCTCTTTTGTACCCGTTCTTTCAAAGAATTCCTTTCAAACTTCTCTAATCATTTTGCAAATGTTATACTCTCACAATAACTTCCCAAAAGTATTCAAAAGAATCAAAAGAATGTTCTTATACATCTATCACATTTCTTTGGATCATCGACATTAGCTGAATAACCAAACACTTGACAAACACAAGTGTAATCATTGTATGGACCATGACATGTGTTGCCGATACCACATGTTGTTGCTGTTTCTTCATTATGTAAGCAGTTAGCTAGAAAAAAATCTATTCATGTATTTTCATAAAAACGAATGTATTTAAAAAATGAATTAAAAATCTGTATAGAAAATAACAAAATAATATTGCATGAATATAACTGCCTTTGAAAACTATACTATTAAAGACACAGTACTTTGAAAAAGGCAATTGCAATTCAAGCCATTATAAATTTATTAACATTCATAACACTTGAGTATTTATAAACTTTATAGATATGTTTCATAGGTTTTACAGTTTTACACATTAAGTAGTGTAGCAGGCAGTAACAGGATAAGTGTAACTGAATATTCTATAACACTATTTGTATCTGGTATAATGCTATAGTTTCACTCAAATTGTTATGATGTACCTAGCACATGAAGATGACAAAAATAATTTAACATAATTAATTTGTTGGACATTAAGTTTTCTTATATGCAGACAAAAATATTTTGTTTTTCTGTAATCAATAAGCATTGAATGGAGTGCAAAATGTTCATACAAAGGATTTATATGAAATGAAATCTGTTTGAAATGAAATGAAATTTTAAGTTTGTAGATATATCATAGAAGATGAGATGTTAAACTTGAACAGTTTTGCCAAACATTCTCTAAAATTTTCTCAATTCAAATCAAAACTATAAGTAAAGAGAGTTGAAATAAAGTCTGCCAATATAACTAGAATTTCAAAGTAAGAAAAAAAACACGGACTGAAATACCATTTTGAGTGAAAATATGAAAACTTACATTCACATTTTTTAAAATCAACTGATGGATAATAATGTTTTTCTTTATCACACTGACAAACAGGCTGCAAAATAGTTCCAGTGCAACCTGTTGCACTTTCACCACAAGCATCTACTGCAACTGATTCATCACACGATTCTGAAAAAAACATTTTAAATGCACTATTATGTATACGAAATCGTTATCATTAAGTTGTGATTTCCTCATAATTAATACCTTCAATACATAGACTTCCATTTTTAGCAGTTGTATAACCAAAAGTATTACATTCACAAATCAATTTTGAATCTAGAAAACTGCCATATTCATCAGCTTCACCAAAATGACATCCCGTAACTCCAGAACTTCCGCAAAGTTGCGATTCTAAGCAGTTATCTAAAATCAAATCCTAAATGTTATTTTAAAGGCATAGATATCTGGAATTCTGGTTCCAGATTTAGACATTCTTTTTATGGAAAAATGGAATAACATGAGGAAAAATTGGATCTGTGGGACATGAGATTGAGCCTTACTTATCACCAAAATATCACCGAAAACAGCCAGAATCAATGACCTTCTTATTTACAAGCAATGCAATATATCCTAATTTAAATCAAACCACTATAAAATGATCAGAAATATATTTCAATTAGGAAAAAAGAAGTTCAAAATTTAAGTGTATAGAACATAGTGAAAGGTTTTATTTTTGAACTTCAACCAGGAAAAACTATCATTCAAAGTAATTATACTACAAAGCAAAGTAGCAGCGTAGCAGCTAGCAGATCTTTCTGTACATACATGGAACACATAAAGCACTAATTGCTCGATAGCCAACATCACATATACACTGATAATTTTGCAAGTAACCAACGCAATATCCATGATCACCACACAAAGATCTTTCAGATTTGCTGCAATCCACTAAAGACGGAAAAACTCATGCTCAGATTCAGTACCATTCGGAAATTTTATAAAGGAACCATTTCAAGATAATGGGGTTTCGAACACAATAACATAATAGATTTTATTAGATTGTATTTTCATAACAAACAACAATACTGCACTAAATCTATAGAAGGGAAAAAATAGAGCAGACAGAATTGTGACATGGCCATTTACAGGCTACAATCGAAAAGACTACTGATCATAATGCTAGAGATCATAAGAAAAAAGGAAAAAATGCAGGAGAGTTTCATCTTGATAAAAGAAAATACATACTTGGTGCACAAAGTTTTTGGTACGTTCCATCTTTCATGGGAAAATTCACTAACTCAAATGTATGATTACAATGGCAGGTGAAGTTAAAATAATCCCCGTAACATTTTCCAAATGATGATAAGTCTGCTGTATCATCAAGTGGAAGAAGTTCATTGACTTTCAAGTTGCATTGCATATCTTCACATGGAGCTAAATATTTAAAAGACAAGAAATTACAACAAGCATTCAAGCATTAATTAACGTTAATGCTCTCCTTAATTTTATGAGTTTGAGAGGGGGTGTCGTTATTGGCTGAGTTGGACAGGTGGCTGCCTTACACAAGGCCATTTATATGAAAACTTGATTGGGGGAATTCAAATTGGCCTTCTTAGACAGGTGGTTGGGAAAGACAGGTTCGACTGTAACTGTGTCTGTAAAGTTTTCGGAAACAAATGGCTAAATAAATAGGTGGCTAGATTTCTTTTCATTTATTCTTTTCCTGTTGGAAGAAGGTATGTTCAATATAATAGCCACCTTAAAAATATCATACAAAGAGAAATACATACATAAATACACAAAATAATAGATATTTTTTTAATCCTTAAAACTACAAGTGATACCCAAATATTTATAAACTTTTAATATGTTGAAAATAAAAAGAGACATTCAAAGGACATCGACATGAAAGCTAATCAAATCCAACAAAACATGGAAACATAAAACCAAACCGCTGTTTTATATGACATCACGCTACATTGAATTGGATCTCTATAATACAGCAAAGTGTAATTGGCAGCCACTTATTTTGGTTCTTATGGATTGACTAGAAAATAAAATGAATATGCAAAGAACTAATTTACTAAGTTACCTCTGATACAGCTGCCATTGAGATCACGTTGGAAGCCTGTTTTGCAATTACAAATAGAACTTGGAGGCGCATCTGCATCAGAAGCACAGCTGCTTGCATAATACATGAAATTTCCATTGATTATTCCTTTCCCACATTCAGTAAAATCACAACCTATAAAAGTATTATAGAACAAGTTCCATGCACAGTAAACAGTATTTCAACAAGATAAAAGGAGAAAAGGATTGGGAATTTTGATTTACAATGTTTCAATCTTAGATTACCTCCAGATTAAAGGTTGGATTATTTCGATCTATTATGGTAACATAAGATCAAATGTTTTCCTAGATTGATTTTTTGATTACTTTATATTAATCTCAGGTTTTTATTTCAAAATTCTATGTTTTGTTTGATGAAAGATTTTGTGGCATGGTACAATTTGTATCATTTGGTGAGCATCTTCACTTATTAACAAGTCATATAAAAAGTTGAAACAACATATTTTATACGTTCTAAGTTAAAGTTACGAGCTATGAATTTTCTCAATGTTTCTATACTATGACTCCATTGTGAATACAAATTATGAAAATACTATTATCGCATTATCGATAAAAATGATAAAATGTCTGACCTCTGCAAACTCTTTCAATTCGATCAAACGTAAAACCTTCATTACATTTACATGTCCAACTCCAATACCCTCCCTGGCATGCACCATTCAAACAAGGATCGTGTTCTCGATCTGTACAACTCTCTAAAATAATTTGAATGTAAAAATGTAGTCATTATTATTTTCTAAAAGTGAACACAGACAGCATATGTTAGACATTTAAGGTACAATGCTTTCTTCTCTAAAAAGGGCATAATATTTTAGCAAAGGTGCAGCATTTTGCTCTTTTTGTGTAGAACCCCATTTTTGGCTCATTTTGCCATTTTTTTCTTGACATTCATAAAAGGGCAGGGCGTGATTATTGCACCCAATTTCAGTCTACAATAGGCTCTGACACATCTAATGAAAATATCATAAAAAATGTAACTATATAAATACAAAATATAACTATACATAAATAAACAGACAAGTAAGCAAATAGATAATAGAGGTGGTAATAGATAATGAGAGTTAGTATTCGGAAATCACAGACAGCTAAAACAGCACAAGCCATCAAACGAGCTTAAAAGGTAATAAAAGGTAACTCATTTGCAGCAGGCTTGATAATGGGGCTTTAATAAGAGACAACTAACTTGAAAATATATTCTTACTTTCAATACATTTTTGAGTTCCGTCATCAACTTCGTAACCTTCAGCACAAACACATTTTGGATTTTGAAACGAACCTTTGCAATCTACGGCTCCTGTTCCACAGCAATCAACCAAGGATGACAAACATTCTGGAATAAAAAAACAAATGCAACTACAGTGAAACCTG
Organism: Cladonema radiatum; assembly: GCA_025330745.1. Taxonomy (NCBI): domain Eukaryota; kingdom Metazoa; phylum Cnidaria; class Hydrozoa; order Anthoathecata; family Cladonematidae; genus Cladonema; species Cladonema radiatum. The sequence continues at coordinate 3,484 of JANSTP010102229.1, read as the reverse complement.
CTAAAACAACCACCTCTATAAGAAGACCACCTGTCTCTAAAGACCACTAGTTCTTGGTCCCAAAATGGCATTTTCTATTGTTTTCAACCTGTATAAAAAGACCACCTGTCTAAGAAGACCACTTTTTTTGGTCCCTAAAGTGGTCGTCTTATACAGGTTTGACTGTAATTTCAATAATTCAGCATTCCAACCAGAGAGTATTGTTCTCTTATAAACACAACATCACACAAATTTTCCATGCCCTTTGAATCCTTATGGAAAAAAACAGTTTAGTGAACCTAAAAAAATGCAGGATAAATTGGGTCAAAGTTTGTGTTACAGGTGTTAAGCAACGATAAGATTTAATTAAGCTCAAATTATAATCATCTCATTTCTGAAAGGTGATACTATATATCCTAAGATATTTTGTATTATTCTGCATACTAAATTATGAAAATTAAATTATATGTTTAAAAGTAATTAAGAATAAAATAATAATGATAACCAGGTTGACATTTCCCATTGACAGCAACACTTCCGGTTTTACAAACACAAAATCTTTGGTCATTCTCCAAAATGTCTTCTGTACAACTGCTAACATATTCACCACAAATCTCTTGGAGGATTTCCAATGGTGGATCAGATGGACATTTGTCTAGAGCATTAGTAAAACAAGCTTAATTTTCAATCAATCAATTCGAGGCGAAAAGAAAATAAATGATGCATACAATAACACTTTGAATGGTCATCTCCAATAATTTCATAATCTGCTGAACAATTACACCGATAACGTCCCAATGTTCCTATGCATCCAAATGCTCCTCGTCCACAGTAGGAGACATCACATGGGTCTATGAAAGTTAGGTGGATAAATTTTGAAAATTACATTTAAAAAATAACAAAGCACAATACTAAAAAGTGTCGTGGTATTTTAAGCAAATTTAAAAATTTATTTGATCAGATAAAAATACTTACAGTCACAAACATTTGCATCGATTGCACTGCTAGGAAACACAGGGTTGGTAAAAGTAATTTCTACACCATTGACAGTCAGTTTGCAACAAGTGCAGTTGAAATCTTCCCTAACACCGTGACAAATGCCAATTGGATGATAATGCCCAGACCCTGTGTCTACAAAGCCACCACAATCACCATCTTCGCAAGTATTATTTCTTTCTGCAAACAATGAAGAAAACAGAAAAATCAAGATAATGGATTTTAAACATCCTTGAACCATAGTCATAAGATATACAGATAGTCTGGAAACAGATGCAGAGCAATGACAACTTTCCATTGTTTACAGTTTTTTTGCTTTTTAACTTGAAAACACTGTTGACATACACTAAACACACCCACATGTTATGTTTGGAAAAATGGTGCCGATAAAATAACCAATGTCTAAAATACTGGTTAAGTCATACTAGCATAACGTCGGTATGGCGTGGGTATATAGTTTTTCAATGCATGATTTCGTCTAGAAAGCATAAACTAAACATCTTTTTTGGGGGACTATGACACGACAAGTATGATAATAAAGGTCAAAAGGTTTAAGCTTATGCCATATCGCTCCATCTTAGACACAGGACGTTACACCATTTTCTAGAAATAAGCATGGTTTCAAGATGTTTTTGGTAACAGTTTACTAAGTTTGCAAAGAAACCAAAATCAAATGAATTGAATTTGAGTTTATTTGTCACTAAGAGGTCATACAGCAATAATACGTCGTAGGAAAATCCTTTCATGATAAAAAAATGTTTAGATTTTTTAAAAAACAAAAAATTGATAAAATTCTCTAAAAGTGATATTTCTAGATACAAAAAGACAATGTATTTAATCGTAAGCTGCCGCCCTTATAAGTAATAAGTGATCAATAATTTCGTCAAAGTTTCTTCAGAGATTCTATGTTGAGCCAATACCTGCAAATTAACTTAAACATGAATACGCCAATTAATAGAAATGAAACATATGACTTTTATGGCTGGCCTGGTTAATGAAAGAAATATGAATGGATTTGATTACTGATCACCAACTGTTAGCACACTTTTTCAATTTTTTTTTTAAATAAAAACAAGAAATAAAAAGAATTTACTGTATCTTTAGGTACCTTTGGGTGCCAGGGTGGCATTGGCACATCAGTATCAAAACAATGGACATGTTTGTTTTACTCTATATGGCTGACCTAATTATGCAACTGAGACAATTTTTTGCTTTACTTTTTCAGAAACGCGATTTTTATAAAGCTAGTACATCGAAAGAGCAAAAAAAGGTGAGGTTGTCAAAAAGGTTCAAGCTCTTTGGTTATTTCCTCTTTTAATTGTTTTCCTTCTTTTTTTATTTCATAGCATTGGCCAAATAGCGGATTTTGTTTGATAGTAGTAAAGATGCCAGGGTGCGGTATTTGATGGATATTAGAAGGGCGGAATGGGGGGGGGTAAACCTATTTTTGACCCTAAAAACGGCCCAATCAGCAGCGACAAAGTGCTCATTGTGACTGTTGCAGTCATCGAAACCCCATAAAATTTGGCTGAAATATGACAACTACAATTTAGACACTACAAAAAAGAAGTAAATTTTTTTTTGTTCATTTTTTTTTTTTTTTTTTTTCTTTTCTGTCTTTTTTTTTTTGAGGGGGGAGGATAATTTTTACAGCCCCCCTCCCCCCACCCTGAATAGGTTTAAGAATCGAAATCTAGCGATTCCACTACCATACTAGCCCGAAAAATGCTTTTTTTTCGAGTAAAGACACAGGGTCATGAGAAGAATAAAAAATTATGATTTGATTTCTATTTATTATGATTTCTATTAGTGAGGGAGAAACCTCTAAATACTTTTGAAACTAAGAAGTTTCTAGCATGTTTGTTATCTAGAAAATAGCAAAAAGTAGTCCAAAAGTTCAATTCTAATGAAGCATATCTCAAGAGCAAACTACAGTCGAGCTTAATTCAAACGCATATAATTTGAATGCAATGAGTTTTGAATTCCGAATAATTCGAATTATCTGCTTGATTTCATATGTATGCGATGCCTCTGAGTATATTTTTTGTTCATAATAAATGCCAGATATTTTTACTCATCAGAAATCCGATGAATCAACTGAAAATTGACAAAATAACGCACTTTACAGAAATTGGAAAGGATTTGACCATGGGCACTCCCCTGTTATCAGCACCATTTACCATCTGAGAAAAAACACCTTGACATAATCAGCCAGCCTGCCATGATGTTATGTGGCTACACTTTATACTAGCTTATTTTATATGGTTAACATGCACTATCCAATATAAACAGCAAAGATATAAAAAGTAAAAAAGAAAACGATAGAAAAAAATAGCTTTTTAATAACAAGAAGAGAGCTATCAAAGAAGAGTATTATAAAGGTAAAATATAATAAATACAAAATACCATAGCAGAATCCATCGGATGCCTTATAAGGGGGCGTAGCGCAGTTGGTAGCGCATCGGGCAGCGAATCCTAAGGTTCGTTGAATCTAAGGGTTCCGAGTTCA
>JANSTP010102118.1:0-13219 GCA_025330745.1 Cladonema radiatum | reverse complement strand
TTATGTGAAATCAGGTTTTCCTTTTCAGCATAACTTTTTAGGTAGGAATGCTCTGTAGAGTTGACCCTCATATGATCCTATTTGATCCTATATAGTCTATTTTGTATCTTAGATACTTCATAAATCAGTTAGTATTTTTTTAAGGATATAGATTTGGAATCATAGCTCGGAAACGGAAATTTTTGAAGCGCTAAGCGCTCTAGTACAGATTGGACAAAGATTATTATTATTTAGGATATGCAACTCAAAAACACTCAGAGTCTTTGCTTCTTTGAATACTCATATTTTCATAAAACTTTTTCCAAACACGCATTCTTGAAATGTTGATCGAGTATTTGCGTTGCTTTTGCCTGTTCCTTAAATTGTACTTAATTCACGAAAACGTAGATGAGTGGTTTTAACCTGTTAAGAAAAATGTAGAAATGTGGTTCAAATTTGTTCTAAAAAATGTGAATATCTGTTCATAAAGATGTAGAATCTGTTTTAGGTCTTTAACAAAAACGTTGATGGGTGATCTTAACTACTGAACAAAACTTTTGGTGTACTGTCCGAAGGACGTCCATGGGCCATAAAAAAGACACCCGGTATTTACTGGGATCTAGAGGGTTTGACATCAGGGCCAGCGGAACAGGGGGTGGCAAGGGTGCAATCGCCCTCCGCCTCAAATATTTTATATAAAAATAAAAGTGCCCTTCTGCCAGATACATATACTTTGTCGCTTTCGCTTTCATAACCTCTCTGCAGTCTAGTTTTTCCTATTAAAATTATTGTAATATTAGTGGATTTATAGTGTTCATGAAAACACCGATGGGTGGTTTTTACCCGTTCACAGAAATAATCTGTATTGGATTTACATGTTCAAAAAAACAAGATTGCCTGGATTTTACCTATTTTCAGAATATTGGAAGGCTGAAAAGATGGTAAAATTACCAAATCCTAACTAAAAAAGATCTAACAATGTTCATCACTAAGCCAGGAAAGCTTTTAAGCACTTCTGCCACATGTAAACCCGCCTTGAAAGATTGAAAATGCAAAGAGTGATGAAAAGAAAAACAAATTTAACCTTAAACAAAAACTGATACATAGATCCGTGAGATTCCTTCGGAATCATAACTATATATTTGAATATGAAATGACAGTATTTGTTGCTTAAGAAAGTATTGCGTTTAATATCTGCTAAAGATTTTGAGGTTAACACTGTTTGTTTGCAATCCAGCAGTTGCTTGCAGAAAAAAAAACTTGTGAAAAGAACGTAATTGAAATAGACTTCACCGTAACGTACGTTGGAGGAGAATGTACAAACCAAATAGTCGGATTCTGATAATAACTCAATGTCCGTTATGGCGCCGGAGAAAGACGCATCGGAGAAACGCCTATTGACGGATGCAGATTTTGATACCTCATTGTCACTCACAAAAATATAATCTGGATATCTGCAAGAAAAAAACTGCTTGGTAATTAAAACAATGACGTTGAAAAATATTTTTCACATTGGTACTGTTGCAGTAAGGGTTCTTGGGATTCCTGTGAATAACAGAAAAAAGGCCTGAGTGATATCTTATCATAATTATTGTGCTTGCTTATTCACCCAGTTGTTCAAATTTATTTTCAAAAAAGCCATACATCTCATAAAGGAAAATTACGTCATTTTCTTTTCTTTTTTATGAAAATATTGCAGCGATGGAGAGTATTTTTCGCGTAACTCAGCGTACTTTTTCTCAAATTTGATGGGCCCATTTCTGTTCTAACACGCTTAAACATGCTCAAACAACTATTTGAGCATGATATATCATACAAACAAATTGGTATGTATGTTAAGTGGGACCCAGGACCTCAAGAACCTAGGACCCTAGGACCTTAGGACCCTGGGACCTTAAAAGGCTGGGGACTTAGGACCCTGGGACCTTAGCAAGCTGGGGCCTTAGGACTCTGGGACTTCAGAACCCTAGGACCACAGGACCCTAGTACCCTGAACGGAAATCTTTTGGCTTCATTGTAACAGTCAAGGAAATACTAAGAAAGAAAGCATTATATATATCTCACTTTTTTCTTGCTTCGGGCAGCACAGATGGATCATCAGTTGCCAAGAAAACGCGTCTCTTTTCTATCTTTTGTGTCAATTCTAATTTCCTGTAGTACATATCAACCCAGTACATATATTGTTCAATTGCATGGAAACCTGCTTTCTCTCTGAGCTTATCTGTCCGTCTCACTTGCACCCTGAAAATAAGTTTCATACCAGTCTTTCAATTCAGGTTCATTTGTGCTATTCATGCAATTACTACTTGGCTAAATTTTATAGTATATCCTTTCTCCTCAAAAATAGCATAATGGCTGATATTTGATTTATTTTAAGGAATTATATAAGTTTTAGGCATCTCAAAAACTGCTTGAATCGAATCTATGAGTTTTGTATTTTTCTTATACAACTGTCACAACTGAAGCTAAAGGTGGTAAAGCTGGTTACGTGATTCGAACTCATATATTTAGAACAGTCATGCAAATCAAACGATTTCCTAATTCTCTCGATGTATTGAATTTCATGATTCAAGCTGCCAATATTATGAAGAAAAAACAGATTTCAAAGATAAGCTTTAAACTAAGAACTTCAAATGGAATAACCAAAGAAAATTTTATTTCCAATAAAATCCCTAGTTAACTATAAATAAAAAAAATAAATATAAATAAATAAATAAAGATTAAGCACACCTCAAACAAAGCAACACCCCTATCTCAGTGGTTTGGTGATATACACAAAACCTACCTGACCAAAATATCTTCTAATATCTTTCCAATAGGCTGGCTTTGTTAACTAGCATAGCCATAAAAATTTAGCCCAAAAAGTAACAAAGCCCACTATGGGTTTTGCTCAATTTCCGTGCATAAATGTTGGTAATTTGGAACAAGCTAAGTATTATATCGGAAAAACTGACTAAAATCCATAGTTTGTGGTCTGTTTCGAACCTGAGCCAGTTAGGAGTTCAGGACTAGCTTGGACAATGAGGTAAGCTGTATAACATGTCATCTACATACCCTACTATTGGTCTTTGAAATCCTAACGATTTCTTCGTTTTCTCGACAATGTCCTGAAATTCCGGTTGATAATTGAAGACATATTTTGCGAATTGAGCGACCCACCAGAGAAATGGTTGACCGTGAAATGAAACAATCTTATCATAAACATCTCTTGGAACATTCAACGGCATTTGTTTTATACGTGGGTTCATTTCTGCGAAGACCGGTAGGTGGACAACTTGGTTTTCTGGATGATCTTTATCCCATCTATGTGCACCTTGGTATGTCCGACAGGTGTTACTTAACGGCTGGAAGTAATGGTTCCAACCTTTGGATGAATATCTCCACTCACCAGTTTTAAGAATAAGAGTCCGCTTCGTTGCATAAGCTACTAAAAAACAGTATAATATATGATGCATTTCACATCCGTGGCCACAACCTTTATTTAACGAACAAACTAGTTTCCTCGCTGAATCACAATTTTCCGGGTTTTGTAGCTTTTTTAAACGATTTTGAATAAGTGTGGCTAGTTCATTTGCTATTTTGTCTCGTTTTTCTTTCGCTCCTTCCATGTTAATAAATTTCTCAAAATCTGTTTCTGTAATTTGTTGAAGATCCCGGAAATCTTCGGAAAAGTTAGAAAGTTCTTGCTTGGCTATTTCTGGTGCGATTATTTGAAGTTTGCAAATTTGAGCTGAAGAAAGAAACCACATTTCTTTAACATAGTTTCCGACACGCCTTCGCAGCATTTCGAAAGAGTTGCTAAAACCTTTCGTTTCATTGGCTTTTTGAATTTTCACCTGCAGTTTTTCAACCTGTCTCTGACATAAATACAACCGAGTATGCAAAAGATTCTTTTGTTTAGTTTCTATATCATATTCACTTGTCGTTTGAGCTTTTGTTGATATTCTTTCTAAATTTTTATTATTATTTAGGTTTATATTATTACTATTATTATTATTTTCTTGCAGTTTTATATTCTGAAGCCTCAGCAATTCAAGCTCAGTGGTAACTTTTGATAGCTTATCAATCAATTGGTGGGTTTCGTCGACCAACTGGAAAAAACTTTACCCATATATAGCACAATAAACGTACACACAAATGCAACACCCGCTGTAACTTTAGTCATTACTGATAGCTATCGTTTCATTTTTGTCACTATCTAATAACATAAAAGTATTCATTACATAGGTATAAACAGTGTCCATGAAGGAGCAATCAGACCGACAATTTTTCTTCTCTTTACTGTATTCTTCATGGAATTTGACACCCAATGCGTTAATATCTTAGGACCGCCTGATAATGAAGCGATGGGACCGTACAGAAATAGACCCACTTATCATGAATAATATAACACCAAGGTCATCTTATGACGTCAACAAAATGTAATGACATTATAGCATGATTTCATCAAAAATTGGCGTCGCTCTTTAACTTATAAGAAACTGCGATTGAACCAACATAACTTTTGTATGTGGTTTGGAAAGAGTGGCTGACCATCAGAATATTCTATTCTTTCAAGAGAAGTAAGTCTTAAATAAGCGTAAATTTAATAAGCCTTTCGAGATTATTGCAGCTTTCCATCATAAAAATCTGAAACAAGAAACTGCACTTTTGATATTTGTTTGAAAAGGAAAAATTCAAAAAAAAAAAAGGAACACATAGTGCTTCAAAAGTTTCTGTTTCTGCAGCTCATTAAGGCACAAGGGGAATGAAGGTCGAAAGATGCTATGGGCATCGCCCCAATAGAGGGATGTATTAGAAATTCGTGGACCACTAAGTTTTAAGAAGCCAGAATGCAGTCTTTAAATTGATTTATTAAAAATAAATTAAACACTGTAAATGCTTTAAAAATTTATGAAGTCAAGTCCAAGCTAAAAAAGATATAACGAAAAATTTTCTCTCTCACTTTTTTTAAGGAACGTCAAAAATAGATCAAAAACATTCTTTTTTTTCTTTTCTTTTCTTTCTTTTCTTTTTTTTTTTTTTTTTTGTCATCAAACAGAAAACGAAAATTCTTTTTAGAAGGTCCAGGAGTGTCTAACGAACCAAGAGTGTATAATATTCTAATCATAGAAAATAGACTGATTCCATTGGAAAGGAAAACGCAGCTACTTTTACGTAACTTATCTATAGTGCTATCTATACTGGTGTTACCAGGAGTTGATATACTATTTAAGATATTAAGGATCCCAGATACATCATAGCTATAATGTCTCGTGACAATAGCCAGTGTACTTATGCAATTAAAATAAAAAATAGTGCATCAAGTGATTTATGACGTACAAAGTCATAGCAGAGGCTGGGATTCAGGTTTTCAAAGACAAAATTGGTTTTAGATACCATACCTAAAAGTTTACACATTTGTATGTAACATAACCATGACAAAGAAACCTGATCTAATTATAAATTAATTAGAATTACGTGATCTAATGCAATATCTATAAGATATGTCACATATATTAGAAAACTTAAAAAAAACCAAAACCTCTTTTTGCAATTGACCCAGCGCAATTTCGGGAAAACTTATTGCTACACCTATAATAATATGAATTCATTTCCAATCTCATCCACAGTAATAGTATACTGTGTTTTAAATTGGGATTAAGTTTCCTTATACGATGCCGAAGTACAAGTTATAGACATTAGTATTTTTTTAATGACACAATGGCATCTCTTTGAAGCTCAACATTTGCAGTTTGTATTTTAACGTAGCTCCTTCTACCACGAAATTCCATACAGTTTTAAATAGCTTGGGAGGGTCCGTGCTGAAATAGTGCAGATTATGTTGAGATTTGTCTTACTTATATTAAAGGGTTTTAAACAAGTACTTTTGGCATTTGCTATAAAAACAAATATGCTAATTTGTGCAGAAACTGTATTGGCTAATCTATTACTGATTAATTATTAGTTAAGATTTTCAAAAATAGCCCCATTTAATTTTTGGTCGGAAGCATTAGTGTTTTTCATATGAATTTTTAACATTCATATTAGTAATTTTAAATTAATGACAGTTTAAATCATCAAAATGTGCTTTCTATCTTTCAGAGTTTTATGAGTTCTACGAGACTATATTTGTTACTCATGGCATCAATAAATAGTGTTGTGACCAAACAACTTTTCGTAATCTATCCTACGTGCTTTAACATCCTTGATGATATAGATTCGTCAAATGCTAATTAATCTGACGTTTTCAAATTACTCAAGCATTTACTTATGAAAAACCTCCCAAAATGATGCCCCTCGGATGGTGATAATGCAAAAATGAAAGAAATCTCGACTCTAGCTGAGCAATTGTTAAAATTGTCTCAAATATTAGACAAAATTAGAGATTTAATATTGAGGTATTTATATTTTTATGTCCTTGAATTTATCTATATCCGCAATATAACAGAATTTTTCACACAATGATAATGGCTGACAAAACTAAACCTTTTTAATTCTATGACAGGTCCATCTTCAATTTAGCCCAGTAAATGTATTCATGAAGATACATAATGTTTATGTTTAATCCAGGTTAGGTCAGTAGTTTTTAAAGTAAAAATTTTTTAAGTATTCGGTTTTCTCAAAATCAAACTAAACTATAAATATGAGCATCAAGCTATATGCATCCAGCACAACTACGTATAAAACATACTACTAAACGGCTTACAAACCTACAAACCTACTGATTTAGAGTAAAGCCCCGCATCACAACAACAACTAAGCCATCGTTATTTGCACGATATTTAATTTGTTGGTTATTTTTTTAATTAGATTCTTTTTTGACTGCATGAGGAAAGAAGATACCAATCAGATAGGAATGTTCCTTGATTTAAGGTATTGCAGATAGGTATTGCAGAAAAGTGACTTAACAGAATGTTCTTTGATTTAAAAGCAATTTTTTCTTGAAGAGAGTCATTGGCTATTTAATCACTTTTAATTGCTAAAACTTTATTTGACGTAACATTATTTGAGTGTAAATGGAACATACGATTTGATCATTATTTGTGTTGAATCTATGAAAAAAGTCATCTTTTACACTTTCCCTTTGGCTGTGTTCGCCATATTGGAATTTTCATAATTATTGCAGTTTTTGTCTGAGCAAAGTTTCTTCAAACAACACAGCTTAATGTTGAAGGAAAATTGCATATATCTGATGTTTTTGTTCTAAAGAAGTTTTTTAAAGTCATTTTTATATTATGAGTATTTCCCAGGAACGATTTGGTTTAATGTTTCATTTAAGCTATACAGCCCAGTTAACAATGGATTACAAAAAATCTTCCTATTATCAAACAAATCAATCACAACATTGTGACAGACAAATTTAATCACATAAACCGACTACGAAAACTATGTCAGTGAAGATAAGGTAAATAACAGATAGAAATTATTCATTTTTAAGCACGACTATTGTCCTTGCTATAATTCACTTTTTACAATACTCTTAAGATATCTAAACCAAGTCGCCTTCTGTTTCATTTTAACAGCATTTTTTCTGCGATAGATATTTGGGTTTCTCAGCTCTTCCCTTTTCCGATGTGCTGAAGTGATGTGACGCGGCGTGAAGATAAAAATTCTATTTCCCAATTTCCTGTGATTTGCAGTTACAATAAACGAACTAGGGACTAGTCAACCGTTGCAAGTGTAAGAAAAAGACCAGGCACCAGGTGTCTTTAATTTTCTATGAAGATGATAATGTCTTCTAAGCGACATTCGAACGAAAAGATCTCCATTTTTGCGTCCAAGATTAGCTAGATCTACATTTTTTATATATATATTTCTAATATTATTTGATATGTTTAATTTCTGTTTGTGGCCTTTGGCATCGGCGTTTTGGATGATTTTACTTTCCACTCTCCTCAAAACACCAATATGAACGGCGTGAAAGTCCTGTTCACCCCCAAATTTCAAGTGTGCTCCTGTCCCCTAGAAATGAAAATCTTTATGTACCCAACTTTTTGAAGCCACGTAAATGAGTTCATGGTTAACATATCTTTCTAAAAATGTTAATCAGGACTAATAGTATTGTTTTCAAAAGTTGCATTTCGGAGAGGATGGCGAAACTTTCAATCTCAAAAATAGCGCCGCAGAACTGTGGCAAACTTACTAAGCACTATATCAAAGATAGACTATTGCAATCACCTTGAGACACACTCTTCAAAGTAATCAAAGATTACTTGTGAACAAATTACCTTGTGCTTCGGCAGGATTTGGAAGTATATAAGGGTGTCTTAAAGAATACACATTAAAAATTAGTTTATTGATTTATTATTAATTAATAGTTAGCTACTTACAATTATCTAAATATATAGTCAAAATGCAATGACAAAACAAACAAAAAAGATACTTGTAAATAAAATTCTAATCAAATACTTCGTTTACAGTTATTTTTTAATGTTTATACATTTTTTTGGGACACCCTGTATATATGGAGTATGGAGAACATTATAAAACATATTATGTTGTGACAATTGGGTAGACTCGATGAGAACTTATAAAGTAACATTTTAAAGGTTTTTGACGAAAGGTTACGAATTTATGAAGAACATTTAAGAAACACTTCAAAAAAATGCTGTGTTTTGTAGTGAATAAATTGATTGCCTTTTCTCAGAGCCAAGTTTCAGAGCCGATTTCAGCTTTTCAAATTTCAAATTGCTTGGAGATTTGCGTAAGTAGAAACATTGTTGATTAAATTCTATTTTAATTTTCATATCAGTTCAAGAATCAATTTAAACTGTACCAAATTGTAGCAAATTGATTTCCACCTGCGCTGTGTAAACATATACCATCTGCAGAACCCTTATTACACATGTGCAATTTCAAACAATTTAATAAATATTTTCTACAATTCAGATATAGCAGATTAAATTGTAGTAGTCTAACTTCGCCTTTAGGGTTGAAAATTCCCCTTTTCTTTATATGCTACCAATCCTAATTCCCCTTCTAATTCTAAATCCCCTACCCTAATTCCCATCCAAATTCCCCTTTCCTGATTCCCTAACCTATGCCAGATAGAATGGAAATAGAAGAGTAATCGTATCTTTTTTACATATTTGCAAAGCTTGTAGTTAGAACACAAAATAAAATGAAAAGTAAAATTGATATCAGCAACATTAAGATAGGGTTCATTTGGAAAGTGCTAATTTTTACCCCATGTATCAATGTTTGTGGGGAAAACATCCACTATTTCCAAGGTCAAATTACCTAGTGAATAACAAAACTCCTCTTTTGTATATGCAGTAGCAATACGACACAGAACGAAAAAACTAATAGCAAAAAAACACAAAGCCATATTTTTTCTCTTCCATATTCCTTCCATCATAAATGCAGAGACATGAAAACTCAAATAATTATTTTTCTTTATCATCGAGCAGATGTATTTTTCATATATAGGCAGGTAGGCTGCTTTATTTTCATCTTGAACAGTGTTTCAAAATTGCATTTCCTCCAAATTAAGAACAATTTTTATATATATTCTCTATAGAGTAATCTAGCTACGATATGCTACAATTTTTTGGAATTTTCAAATCAGATTGAAAACTAGTTTGAGTTTTTTTTCAATTATATCCACCTACGTTATGAATATATCTAAAGAAAACTGTAGGCACTTGCTACACGTCTAAAATTTCCTACAATTCGTTAAAATATTTTCTGCAGATCAAAAAAATACGTCTACTTGTAGTAGGCAAACCTGAGCTATACACAGACCTGTCAAAACTTGCCTTTTTTAACCAAATTCACAAAAACGGCCCATTGCCCAACCCCTATCCCCGACTGTATACAATAGGATTTGACACCCTTGTTAGAGTTTAAAATTCCCCTCCCTTACCATGTCCTGCTACCTGAATCTACGACAGATGGATTGTAAACAGAAGTGTAAATGTATCTTTTTTTGCTTATGTACATAGCTTGTATATAAAACAGCATGAATGTTACTTGTCGGCAATATTGAGATAATGATCATTGGGTAAGTCCTGGTTTTTCACTACAGGCATCAATTTGCTTTGGGCAAAGCATACAAGACTCCAAAAGCAAGACTCAATAACAAGAACAAGACTCCCCTTGTGTATTTGAACCAGATAACTATTAAAAGTTAATAAATTTTATAATATGTGCCTACTAAATCTGGCTTAAACTTTTTAGAACAACACTAATAATACTAAACGTCATATTTTTTCTCCTCAATATTCCTCGATAATGCCCATAATGCGAGACACTGAAATTAAAAGAATTTTCTTGCTTTATTCTATGTAAACGCACTTCATTTATAAACACGAGTCTGTTTTGGATGTTTAACGATTTTGCCAATGTAACGTTATTTTTTAAAAATGACTCTTTCTGATTGCATCAAATCCTTAATTACGAAAATTAATTATTTGTTGAAAGCTTAATAATTACTAGACTAGCCACAGTATTCCGATTTCCCAAATGTTCAGGAAATCCGATGCCGGTTCAATCAATCTTATGTATTTCGTAATTTTTGAAAAATGGGCAACTGTTCGAGATAAAACATGACAAAAGACTACATAAAAACTCTCTTACCTTTTTTCAGGGCCTGGAACCTAGAGAAAACGGCGAAGTTCAGTGCCATGTAGAAATTAGGTCTTGGCTCAAAGAATGGAATGCAATTTAATTCGTGTTCATAGGGACTCAAATGCAGTTTAATGAAAAACCACAAAATTTGAATGTGTCTTCGCCATCTTTTCTTCGTTCAGGCAAAAATACTGACTTAGGAGACATCTAGCTAATGCTTTTCAGCATCACTTCACGGAACCAGTACTGACTTCAATCTTTGCAGGAATTGAAATTTCGAACGAAAAAACATGAACAAAAATCACTTAGCTACCATTCTTTGGTAAGAGGTTTCATTTCACAGGTCTATTTCTGGTGTTAACCCTAATTTGGATTGTGTGGGAGTTGAATTTACCCCCTCAGCTTTCCGTCTCTCCAATAAAAAAAAAGAAGAAGAAAGATATAGAAAAGAGAAAAAAAAAGAGAAAAATTTGATTACTCGAAAAGTGCTAAAGCAATTCACTATGTGGCCAAAATTTAGTAATGCATCTTTTACAACAAATTTGCACTCTCTAACCCCCTCCCCTCTGATTACGCTCTCTTTCTTAGGCATGGGTGTAACGTTTTTAACCAAAGCTAAACTACATTTGCAGTAACTGAATTGTTTAAGTCCAAATAACTAAATTGTTTAAGTCCAAACTTCACAATTGGGTTAACGACAACAAGATGCACAGGTACGACGTCATTATGACGTCATTAAAGTTAAATTAACGTAATTTTTTGCCGATATTGGCATTTTTTGAAAATACGCGATTTCGGCATTTTTGATGACGTCACCACTTTTTGACGTGACTAGAACCAACAATAACAATATTTTGGATAGATTTCATCTGTTGCTACCAGTACACAAAGTTTTATCCAAAAATAAAAGGTAGCTCCCAAGATAGAGCCGTAAATCTAAAAAGCAGATTTTTTGCTCTAAATTGAAAAACCTAAAGTGGTGATATGTAGCATAATCTACTATATGAGATTGATTTCAACCAATTATCGTTTTATGGAAAACATTTCTAGGAAAATACCACACGAAATAGAAAAACCTTGAAAATGGCCTGTTTTGGGTGTTTTTGATGGCGTCGTCACCTAGTCATATGGCCTTTGGGGTCCATTTTTTTATACTTTTGAAATTTTACTTGTTAGTTTGTACTTGTGCAAAGTTTTATTGGATTATGTTGAGAATTGGCGATAGTAGAGTGGGGGGGGGCGGGGTAATGTTAGCTCCCCCTATGCTTTTAACACGATACCGAAGTTCTAACAAAAGATGATATATCATATTTGGAACATACAAGTGTGTACTATGAACCATCATTTCCATGTTTACAGATAGAGCTACCAAGACAAGGGTTTGTTTATAAAATCCTCATAGTGAATCGGTTTGGGCCTGATACACGCCTTAATCCTTTCCCAATATTTATTGGAAAGACCGCTGACAGTTATGAAGAATTCTCCCATGAGATGGATGGCACCAGTAAGTTTCTTGTGCATGTACTGTGCAAACATCAGAGTATGACTGGAAAGTTCATAAAACTTCAAATCAATAAAAATAAAGGAGTGATCAATAGACAAGCATTTGAGGTTTATGGACATTACTAAAAAACTTCAATTTTATGGGTTTCTTTTTTATTTGTAATACGATAAACTGAGCTCTTCGGCAATTGCACTTTAACTATAATAAATATCACTTTGTTTTAACAGGATAATTTCAAAACCTTTTGCTTTTGACTAAAAATCTCACCTTTGATAAGTAGATATCCCAATACCTTATTAGTCGATAACTATAAAAAGCTGACAGAAAGTTCACATTTAAGGACAAAAGTAGGAATTATTTATTTCATTTACCTATTTTTTTTCTTTCATACATCCTATTGGGTTACTTTCGACCTTGATTGGAATGGTGCGACGGATTTTGCGCCCCCCCTCAAGTTCTCAATACCAAACAATTTTTAAGTAATCAAACTATGCACACTAATAATGCAAACTTAGATGTAAAAAAACAGGATAAAAACAACGATGACTTATGGAATGACGTCATCAGTTATTTTTCAAGATACGACCAAAATAGTGATTTTTAAGTTTTTGGAGATGTTGCCACAAACTATACTGCAACTCCTTATCGAAGCATGCTCTTGACCTGAAAATTTGATCTGAATGTTCTTTTTCCGCTACGATGAGCAGAAAAACCAAAAATTAAGCAATTTCGAATTGAGGCTTTAATGCAAAGTACTTTGAATTATTGGATGAAACGTTGTACAATGGTAGTAACAAATGAAATTTATCCAAAAAAGCAGTTCTAGTTGGGTTTAGTCAGAAATGGAAACTCGCTATCGATAAAGGGAAATCCTTTGGTGCAGTCTTAACTGATTTATCCAAGGCATTTGATTGTCTAGAACATGACTTAATCATTGCAAAACTTCATGCCTATGGGTTTGACATGCAAAGTCTAAGACTTATTTATAGTTATTTGACTGATCGCCAACAAAGAGTTAAGATAAATAATTCTTTTAGCTCATGGCAGACTATTCTTTTTGGAGTTCCACAGGGGTCTATTTTAGGTCCTCTACTATTTAACATTTTTATTTGCGACATCTTTTTTCAAATTCTGGACGTCGATTTTGCTGGTTATGCGGACGATAACACCCCTTATACCGACGGA